>QPKB01001327.1:0-11137 GCA_003546025.1 Camphora micrantha
TGAATGTATACTTTATGTTAAACCTAGTATGACTGCAACTAGGAACCCTTTCTCAGTCCTAAGTAGCCACAACATTGAGTGCCATAAGTGTCACAACTTTGGTCACTTGGCTAGGGACTGCAGGTTGCATATTGCTAACCGATTTCAGGTTGAGAAGAAATCCAAATTGGTCAAGGTCTGGAGGGTGAAGAAAAGGGCAGAAGAATCCAACGAATCCTTCATTGTGCAAACCGCTTTCGATGCTCAAAAGAAGACTGCACCATGGATCCTTGACAGTGGCTGTTCAAGTCATATGACCGGTGAGAAAGCCAAGTTCACAAAGCTACAGCATTTTGAGGGTGGCTCTGTAAAATTCGGCAACAACGACGGCGCCAAAATCTGTGGCAAAGGCGCTGTTCAGCTGAAAGAAGGCAAGATCAGTTCTGAGGAAGTGCTGTATGTGTCTGGACTTAAACACAACCTGCTAAGTGTAAGTCAGATCTGTGACAAAGGTCATGAGGTAATCTTCACAAAGAATGGGTTCGCAATCAAGAAGTGTAGCAATGGCAAAACACTGGCTACGGGGTCAAGAACAACAGGCAATCTATACACTTTGTCTGAGTTGGATGATGAAAGAGCTGAACCTAATGATTCTAAGGAATCAAGGGACGGTTCAGAAGTTGCTACTCCTAGAAAGCACAACACTTGGGTAGAACAACATCCTAAGGACCAAATAATTGGAACTCCTAAGGCTGGTGTTCAAACTGGACATAGTGTGGCTAACACTTTTTCACTAGTATCAATGATCGAACCCAAGACAGTGGCTGAAGCAAGCCTTGATGAAAATTGGTTAAAGGATATGCATGAGGAGTTA
The DNA here is from genome assembly GCA_003546025.1 of Camphora micrantha. Classification (NCBI taxonomy): domain Eukaryota; kingdom Viridiplantae; phylum Streptophyta; class Magnoliopsida; order Laurales; family Lauraceae; genus Camphora; species Camphora micrantha. The sequence goes on from QPKB01001327.1 coordinate 854, forward strand.
GAGCAAATAGAGAAGAACTCCACTTGGGATTTAGTCCCTAGACCTGTTGATAAGAATGTCATAGGTACTAAATGGGTCTTTAGAAATAAGCTGAATGAAGATGGTCAAGTTGTGAGAAACAAAGCAAGGCTATGCTCAAATTGAAGGCATAGATTTTGAAGAAACCTTCGCACCAGTGGCTCGTCTGGAAGCCATACGAATGTTCCTAGCACTGGCTGCATACAAGAACTTCAAGGTATTTCAAATGGATGTGAAGTCAGCCTTTTTGAATGGGCTGCTTGAGGAAGAGGTTTACATTGAGCAACCAGACGGTTTTCTCTTGAGCAGCGGTTCAGACCTGGTGTGTAAGTTGAGGAAGGCTCTATATAGCCTGAAACAAGCACCGAGGGCCTGGTATGCAGGGCTGGACAGTTATCTTCGCGAAATTGGTTTCGGCAAAGGACTGGTTGATAGCAATCTCTATGTCAAAACAGAACAAAGTAACCAACTGGTTGTCATAGTTTATGTCGATGACATAATCTTTGGCGGAATGAATGACGAGGAGTTGTGCAGAAACTTTGCTGAAGAGATGAAGAATGAATTTGAAATGTCCATGCTTGGAGAGCTAAGTTTCTTCCTTGGTCTCCAAGTGCAGCAGCTGAAGCATTGTATCTTCATATCTCAGTTGAAGTACATCAGGGAGATGCTGAAATGGTCTAACATGGAAGACAGCAAGCCGGTGAGCACGCCTATGTCCAGGAACACAAAGCCAAGCAAAGACGACAAGGCTCCATCAGTTGATCACACCACTTACCGATCAATGATAGGGAGCTTGCTCTACTTGACGGCTACAAGACCGGACATTCTACAGGCGGTATGTATGGTGGCGAGATTTCAGGCATCACCAACGGAAGAGCACCTTACAGCAGTGAAGATGATATTTCGGTATCTCAAGGGTACTTTGGAGCTCGGAATCTGGTATCCGAAAGGTAAATCATTCACTCTCATTGCATATTCTGATGCTGACTGGGCTGGATGTGTAGATGACTGCAAAAGCACAAGTGGAGGTGCATTCTATCTTGGTGAAAGATTGGTGGCTTGGCAAAGCAAGAAGCAAGAGTACATAGCAGCAGCAACTTGCTGTACCCAAGTACTGTGGATGCGTCAAATGCTCTCAGATCTCGGTGTTCAGACGAAAGATCATACGCCAATCTTCTGGAGTTAAGCTGAGTCGAACGAAGCACTCTTCATGGTCACTGTTGAAGATGAGGAAGAGCTGGAGGCGGAAGATGATGAGGCCGAGGTCAACCTCGAAGGAGAACTGATTGCGGCACTTAAGGAGTTAAGCTTGGAGCGAAAAACAAGTAAGAAAAATCTAAAACTCTTCCACGATGCTGAAAGTTTTGTAATTTCCTTAAAGAGTCAAGTTGAAGAGTTTAAGAGAACCATTGAAATTCTAGAAAACCAAGTCAGTGCTAAAACTGAGGAGGTTGTGAAACTTGAGAATGAAATCCTTGGAGCAAGGGCTGAAAATTTAAAACTTAATCAAAAGCTCAAAGTGCTCCAAGCAATCAATGGAACTATGAAGCTAAACAACCTGCTGAAAGTTCAAAGGCCTCCGCACATCAAATTCGGTCTAGGATATGAGACAGGAGAATCCTCCAAGGTTGCACCTCCTGAAAAGACAACAGGACCACCCAAGTTTGTGAAGCAAACAGCTACACCTTCTAAAGCTGTGAAGCACACCGTCCAGCCAAAGAAAGAGACTATACATGTGAAGTATAACCAGCCATTCAAGAAACAAAGAAAGTTCAGTTTTTATGGTTACTGTTTCCATTGTAATATATATTGACATAAAATAGCTGAATGTATACTTTATGTTAAACCTAGTATGACTGCAACTAGGAACCCTTTCTCAGTCCTAAGTAGCCACAACATTGAGTGCCATAAGTGTCACAACTTTGGTCACTTGGCTAGGGACTGCAGGTTGCATATTGCTAACCGATTTCAGGTTGAGAAGAAATCCAAATTGGTCAAGGTCTGGAGGGTGAAGAAGAGAAAAGGGCAGAAGAATCCAACGAATCCTTCATTGTGCAAACCGCTTTCGATGCTCAAAAGAAGACTGCACCATGGATCCTTGACAGTGGCTGTTCAAGTCATATGACCGGTGACAAAGCCAAGTTCACAAAGCTACGGCATTTTGAGGGTGGCTCTGTAAAATTCGGCAACAACGACGGCGCCAAAATCTGTGGCAAGGGCGCTGTTCAGCTGAAAGAAGGCAAGATCAGTTCTGAGGAAGTGCTGTATGTGTCTGGACTTAAACACAACCTGCCAAGTGTAAGTCAGATCTGTGACAAAGGTCATGAGGTAATCTTCACAAAGAATGGGTTCGCAATCAAGAAGTGTAGCAATGGCAAAACAGTGGCTACGGGGTCAAGCACAACAGGCAATCTATACACTTTGTCTGAGTTGGATGATGAAAGAGCTGAACCTAATGATTCTAAGGAATCAAGGGACGGTTCAGAAGTTGCTACTCCTAGAAAGCACAACACTTGGGTAGAACAACATCCTAAGGACCAAATAATTGGAACTCCTAAGGCTGGTGTTCAAACTGGACATAGTGTGGCTAACACTTTTTCACTAGTATCAATGATCGAACCCAAGACAGTGGCTGAAGCAAGCCTTGATGAAAATTGGTTAAAGGATATGCATGAGGAGTTAGAGCAAATAGAGAAGAACTCCACTTGGGATTTAGTCCCTAGACCTGTTGATAAGAATGTCATGGGTACTAAATGGGTCTTTAGAAATAAGCTGAATGAAGATGGTCAAGTTGTGAGAAACAAAGCAAGGCTATGCTCAAATTGAAGGCATAGATTTTGAAGAAACCTTCGCACCAGTGGCTCGTCTGGAAGCCATACGAATGTTCCTAGCACTGGCTGCATACAAGAACTTCAAGGTATTTCAAATGGATGTGAAGTCAGCCTTTTTGAATGGGCTGCTTGAGGAAGAGGTTTACATTGAGCAACCAGACGGTTTTCTCTTGAGCAGCGGTTTCAGACCTGGTGTGTAAGTTGAGGAAGGCTCTATATAGCCTGAAACAAGCACCGAGGGCCTGGTATGCAGGGCTGGACAGTTATCTTCGCGAAATTGGTTTCGGCAAAGGACTGGTTGATAGCAATCTCTATGTCAAAACAGAACAAAGTAACCAACTGGTTGTCATAGTTTATGTCGATGACATAATCTTTGGCGGTAATGACGAGGAGTTGTGCAGAAACTTTGCTGAAGAGATGAAGAATGAATTTGAAATGTCCATGCTTGGAGAGCTAAGTTTCTTCCTTGGTCTCCAAGTGCAGCAGCTGAAGCATTGTATCTTCATATCTCAGTTGAAGTACATCAGGGAGATGCTGAAATGGTCTAACATGGAAGACAGCAAGCCGGTGAGCACGCCTATGTCCAGGAACACAAAGCCAAGCAAAGACGACAAGGCTCCATCAGTTGATCACACCACTTACCGATCAATGATAGGGAGCTTGCTCTACTTGACGGCTACAAGACCGGACATTCTACAGGCGGTATGTATGGTGGCGAGATTTCAGGCATCACCAACGGAAGAGCACCTTACAGCAGTGAAGATGATATTTCGGTATCTCAAGGGTACTTTGGAGCTCGGAATCTGGTATCCGAAAGGTAAATCATTCACTCTCATTGCATATTCTGATGCTGACTGGGCTGGATGTGTAGATGACTGCAAAAGCACAAGTGGAGGTGCATTCTATCTTGGTGAAAGATTGGTGGCTTGGCAAAGCAAGAAGCAAGAGTACATAGCAGCAGCAACTTGCTGTACCCAAGTACTGTGGATGCGTCAAATGCTCTCAGATCTCGGTGTTCAGACGAAAGATCATACGCCAATCTTCTGGAGTTAAGCTGAGTCGAACGAAGCACTCTTCATGGTCACTGTTGAAGATGAGGAAGAGCTGGAGGCGGAAGATGATGAGGCCGAGGTCAACCTCGAAGGAGAACTGATTGCGGCACTTAAGGAGTTAAGCTTGGAGCGAAAAACAAGTAAGAAAAATCTAAAACTCTTCCACGATGCTGAAAGTTTTGTAATTTCCTTAAAGAGTCAAGTTGAAGAGTTTAAGAGAACCATTGAAATTCTAGAAAACCAAGTCAGTGCTAAAACTGAGGAGGTTGTGAAACTTGAGAATGAAATCCTTGGAGCAAGGGCTGAAAATTTAAAACTTAATCAAAAGCTCAAAGTGCTCCAAGCAATCAATGGAACTATGAAGCTAAACAACCTGCTGAAAGTTCAAAGGCCTCCGCACATCAAATTCGGTCTAGGATATGAGACAGGAGAATCCTCCAAGGTTGCACCTCCTGAAAAGACAACAGGACCACCCAAGTTTGTGAAGCAAACAGCTACACCTTCTAAAGCTGTGAAGCACACCGTCCAGCCAAAGAAAGAGACTATACATGTGAAGTATAACCAGCCATTCAAGAAACAAAGAAAGTTCAGTTTTTATGGTTACTGTTTCCATTGTAATATATATTGACATAAAATAGCTGAATGTATACTTTATGTTAAACCTAGTATGACTGCAACTAGGAACCCTTTCTCAGTCCTAAGTAGCCACAACATTGAGTGCCATAAGTGTCACAACTTTGGTCACTTGGCTAGGGACTGCAGGTTGCATATTGCTAACCGATTTCAGGTTGAGAAGAAATCCAAATTGGTCAAGGTCTGGAGGGTGAAGAAAAGGGCAGAAGAATCCAACGAATCCTTCATTGTGCAAACCGCTTTCGATGCTCAAAAGAAGACTGCACCATGGATCCTTGACAGTGGCTGTTCAAGTCATATGACCGGTGAGAAAGCCAAGTTCACAAAGCTACAGCATTTTGAGGGTGGCTCTGTAAAATTCGGCAACAACGACGGCGCCAAAATCTGTGGCAAAGGCGCTGTTCAGCTGAAAGAAGGCAAGATCAGTTCTGAGGAAGTGCTGTATGTGTCTGGACTTAAACACAACCTGCTAAGTGTAAGTCAGATCTGTGACAAAGGTCATGAGGTAATCTTCACAAAGAATGGGTTCGCAATCAAGAAGTGTAGCAATGGCAAAACACTGGCTACGGGGTCAAGAACAACAGGCAATCTATACACTTTGTCTGAGTTGGATGATGAAAGAGCTGAACCTAATGATTCTAAGGAATCAAGGGACGGTTCAGAAGTTGCTACTCCTAGAAAGCACAACACTTGGGTAGAACAACATCCTAAGGACCAAATAATTGGAACTCCTAAGGCTGGTGTTCAAACTGGACATAGTGTGGCTAACACTTTTTCACTAGTATCAATGATCGAACCCAAGACAGTGGCTGAAGCAAGCCTTGATGAAAATTGGTTAAAGGATATGCATGAGGAGTTAGAGCAAATAGAGAAGAACTCCACTTGGGATTTAGTCCCTAGACCTGTTGATAAGAATGTCATGGGTACTAAATGGGTCTTTAGAAATAAGCTGAATGAAGATGGTCAAGTTGTGAGAAACAAAGCACGGCTATGCTCAAATTGAAGGCATAGATTTTGAAGAAACCTTCGCACCAGTGGCTCGTCTGGAAGCCATACGAATGTTCCTAGCACTGGCTGCATACAAGAACTTCAAGGTATTTCAAATGGATGTGAAGTCAGCCTTTTTGAATGGGCTGCTTGAGGAAGAGGTTTACATTGAGCAACCAGACGGTTTTCTCTTGAGCAGCGGTTCAGACCTGGTGTGTAAGTTGAGGAAGGCTCTATATAGCCTGAAACAAGCACCGAGGGCCTGGTATGCAGGGCTGGACAGTTATCTTCGCGAAATTGGTTTCGGCAAAGGACTGGTTGATAGCAATCTCTATGTCAAAACAGAACAAAGTAACCAACTGGTTGTCATAGTTTATGTCGATGACATAATCTTTGGCGGTAATGACGAGGAGTTGTGCAGAAACTTTGCTGAAGAGATGAAGAATGAATTTGAAATGTCCATGCTTGGAGAGCTAAGTTTCTTCCTTGGTCTCCAAGTGCAGCAGCTGAAGCATTGTATCTTCATATCTCAGTTGAAGTACATCAGGGAGATGCTGAAATGGTCTAACATGGAAGACAGCAAGCCGGTGAGCACGCCTATGTCCAGGAACACAAAGCCAAGCAAAGACGACAAGGCTCCATCAGTTGATCACACCACTTACCGATCAATGATAGGGAGCTTGCTCTACTTGACGGCTACAAGACCGGACATTCTACAGGCGGTATGTATGGTGGCGAGATTTCAGGCATCACCAACGGAAGAGCACCTTACAGCAGTGAAGATGATATTTCGGTATCTCAAGGGTACTTTGGAGCTCGGAATCTGGTATCCGAAAGGTAAATCATTCACTCTCATTGCATATTCTGATGCTGACTGGGCTGGATGTGTAGATGACTGCAAAAGCACAAGTGGAGGTGCATTCTATCTTGGTGAAAGATTGGTGGCTTGGCAAAGCAAGAAGCAAGAGTACATAGCAGCAGCAACTTGCTGTACCCAAGTACTGTGGATGCGTCAAATGCTCTCAGATCTCGGTGTTCAGACGAAAGATCATACGCCAATCTTCTGGAGTTAAGCTGAGTCGAACGAAGCACTCTTCATGGTCACTGTTGAAGATGAGGAAGAGCTGGAGGCGGAAGATGATGAGGCCGAGGTCAACCTCGAAGGAGAACTGGTTGCGGCACTTAAGGAGTTAAGCTTGGAGCGAAAAACAAGTAAGAAAAATCTAAAACTCTTCCACGATGCTGAAAGTTTTGTAATTTCCTTAAAGAGTCAAGTTGAAGAGTTTAAGAGAACCATTGAAATTCTAGAAAACCAAGTCAGTGCTAAAACTGAGGAGGTTGTGAAACTTGAGAATGAAATCCTTGGAGCAAGGGCTGAAAATTTAAAACTTAATCAAAAGCTCAAAGTGCTCCAAGCAATCAATGGAACTATGAAGCTAAACAACCTGCTGAAAGTTCAAAGGCCTCCGCACATCAAATTCGGTCTAGGATATGAGACAGGAGAATCTCCTCCAAGGTTGCACCTCCTGAAAAGACAACAGGACCACCCAAGTTTGTGAAGCAAACAGCTACACCTTCTAAAGCTGTGAAGCACACCGTCCAGCCAAAGAAAGAGACTATACATGTGAAGTATAACCAGCCATTCAAGAAACAAAGAAAGTTCAGTTTTTATGGTTACTGTTTCCATTGTAATATATATTGACATAAAATAGCTGAATGTATACTTTATGTTAAACCTAGTATGACTGCAACTAGGAACCCTTTCTCAGTCCTAAGTAGCCACAACATTGAGTGCCATAAGTGTCACAACTTTGGTCACTTGGCTAGGGACTGCAGGTTGCATATTGCTAACCGATTTCAGGTTGAGAAGAAATCCAAATTGGTCAAGGTCTGGAGGGTGAAGAAAAGGGCAGAAGAATCCAACGAATCCTTCATTGTGCAAACCGCTTTCGATGCTCAAAAGAAGACTGCACCATGGATCCTTGACAGTGGCTGTTCAAGTCATATGACCGGTGAGAAAGCCAAGTTCACAAAGCTACAGCATTTTGAGGGTGGCTCTGTAAAATTCGGCAACAACGACGGCGCCAAAATCTGTGGCAAAGGCGCTGTTCAGCTGAAAGAAGGCAAGATCAGTTCTGAGGAAGTGCTGTATGTGTCTGGACTTAAACACAACCTGCTAAGTGTAAGTCAGATCTGTGACAAAGGTCATGAGGTAATCTTCACAAAGAATGGGTTCGCAATCAAGAAGTGTAGCAATGGCAAAACACTGGCTACGGGGTCAAGAACAACAGGCAATCTATACACTTTGTCTGAGTTGGATGATGAAAGAGCTGAACCTAATGATTCTAAGGAATCAAGGGACGGTTCAGAAGTTGCTACTCCTAGAAAGCACAACACTTGGGTAGAACAACATCCTAAGGACCAAATAATTGGAACTCCTAAGGCCGGTGTTCAAACAAGACATCGTGTGGCTAACACTTTTTCACCAGTATCAATGATCGAACCCAACAGTGGCTGAAGCAAGCCTTGATGAAAATTGGTTAAAGGATATGCATGAGGAGTTAGAGCAAATAGAGAAGAACTCCACTTGGGATTTAGTCCCTAGACCTGTTGATAAGAATGTCATGGGTACTAAATGGGTCTTTAGAAATAAGCTGAATGAAGATGGTCAAGTTGTGAGAAACAAAGCAAGGCTATGCTCAAATTGAAGGCATAGATTTTGAAGAAACCTTCGCACCAGTGGCTCGTCTGGAAGCCATACGAATGTTCCTAGCACTGGCTGCATACAAGAACTTCAAGGTATTTCAAATGGATGTGAAGTCAGCCTTTTTGAATGGGCTGCTTGAGGAAGAGGTTTACATTGAGCAACCAGACGGTTTTCTCTTGAGCAGCGGTTCAGACCTGGTGTGTAAGTTGAGGAAGGCTCTATATAGCCTGAAACAAGCACCGAGGGCCTGGTATGCAGGGCTGGACAGTTATCTTCGCGAAATTGGTTTCGGCAAAGGCTGTGGTGATGATAGCAATCTCTATGTCAAAACAGAACAAAGTAACCAACTGGTTGTCATAGTTTATGTCGATGACATAATCTTTGGCGGTAATGACGAGGAGTTGTGCAGAAACTTTGCTGAAGAGATGAAGAATGAATTTGAAATGTCCATGCTTGGAGAGCTAAGTTTCTTCCTTGGTCTCCAAGTGCAGCAGCTGAAGCATTGTATCTTCATATCTCAGTTGAAGTACATCAGGGAGATGCTGAAATGGTCTAACATGGAAGACAGCAAGCCGGTGAGCACGCCTATGTCCAGGAACACAAAGCCAAGCAAAGACGACAAGGCTCCATCAGTTGATCACACCACTTACCGATCAATGATAGGGAGCTTGCTCTACTTGACGGCTACAAGACCGGACATTCTACAGGCGGTATGTATGGTGGCGAGATTTCAGGCATCACCAACGGAAGAGCACCTTACAGCAGTGAAGATGATATTTCGGTATCTCAAGGGTACTTTGGAGCTCGGAATCTGGTATCCGAAAGGTAAATCATTCACTCTCATTGCATATTCTGATGCTGACTGGGCTGGATGTGTAGATGACTGCAAAAGCACAAGTGGAGGTGCATTCTATCTTGGTGAAAGATTGGTGGCTTGGCAAAGCAAGAAGCAAGAAGCAAGAGTACATAGCAGCAGCAACTTGCTGTACCCAAGTACTGTGGATGCGTCAAATGCTCTCAGATCTCGGTGTTCAGACGAAAGATCATACGCCAATCTTCTGGAGTTAAGCTGAGTCGAACGAAGCACTCTTCATGGTCACTGTTGAAGATGAGGAAGAGCTGGAGGCGGAAGATGATGAGGCCGAGGTCAACCTCGAAGGAGAACTGGTTGCGGCACTTAAGGAGTTAAGCTTGGAGCGAAAAACAAGTAAGAAAAATCTAAAACTCTTCCACGATGCTGAAAGTTTTGTAATTTCCTTAAAGAGTCAAGTTGAAGAGTTTAAGAGAACCATTGAAATTCCTAGAAAACCAAGTCAGTGCTAAAACTGAGGAGGTTGTGAAACTTGAGAATGAAATCCTTGGAGCAAGGGCTGAAAATTTAAAACTTAATCAAAAGCTCAAAGTGCTCCAAGCAATCAATGGAACTATGAAGCTAAACAACCTGCTGAAAGTTCAAAGGCCTCCGCACATCAAATTCGGTCTAGGATATGAGACAGGAGAATCCTCCAAGGTTGCACCTCCTGAAAAGACAACAGGACCACCCAAGTTTGTGAAGCAAACAGCTACACCTTCTAAAGCTGTGAAGCACACCGTCCAGCCAAAGAAAGAGACTATACATGTGAAGTATAACCAGCCATTCAAGAAACAAAGAAAGTTCAGTTTTTATGGTTACTGTTTCCATTGTAATATATATTGACATAAAATAGCTGAATGTATACTTTATGTTAAACCTAGTATGACTGCAACTAGGAACCCTTTCTCAGTCCTAAGTAGCCACAACATTGAGTGCCATAAGTGTCACAACTTTGGTCACTTGGCTAGGGACTGCAGGTTGCATATTGCTAACCGATTTCAGGTTGAGAAGAAATCCAAATTGGTCAAGGTCTGGAGGGTGAAGAAAAGGGCAGAAGAATCCAACGAATCCTTCATTGTGCAAACCGCTTTCGATGCTCAAAAGAAGAGTGCACCATGGATCCTTGACAGTGGCTGTTCAAGTCATATGACCGGTGAGAAAGCCAAGTTCACAAAGCTACAGCATTTTGAGGGTGGCTCTGTA
>QPKB01001328.1:0-11134 GCA_003546025.1 Camphora micrantha
AAATGAATTTGGGGACCAAATTCCTTGTTAGTGGGGTGAGAATTTAATGTCTCATTTCCCACTGTTTGTGGTTTCAGTACCGCAATTGTGCTAGAATAAGAGCTTCTTAGTTTTAGTTTGTTTCTTTTTCTGGTTTGTTCGAGGAGTGCAGCTGTCTCAAGACTTTTCCAGTTCGCTGAAGAGGGCTTTGCAGTAGATCTTTGAAGTTTAGAGTTGTTCTCGATGTTCAGTTCTATTGTAGTGTCAGAGGTTCAGAGTTTTCTCAGATTAGCAAGCTTCAGTGGATGATTTGTTCAGGGGTTTTCTTCGAGTGCAGATTCGTTGGCAGAGTTGATCAGGTAAGTTGTACTTTTGTGTGGTTAGACAAGTGTGAGATTAGTTTTGAGGAGGAGATTGACTTCAGATATTACCGATAGTTTTGTGATGTTTCTAGAGTTGAATTGAGATTTGTATAGTTGCAAATGGTCGATGTTCAATTTGTGGGACAGAAGAAGCCTATGTACCAGAGTCATTTTAGCTTTGAGATCAGACATGTTGATTCGAAGTGGGTGTGAAGTTTGTGTATACCTATGATATGTGAATTTCCAGATGTCTATCAGGAGGAGATACTAGATTTATCCAGTTAGAAAGACTGACTTCACTATTGAGCTTGTGTCAGGGATGACACTGATATCCAAGACTGTGTATCGTAAGGCTCCAGTAGAGTCAGAGAAAATTGGAAGCTCAATTGCAGGAACTCTTGGACAGAGGATTTGCTAGACCGAGTGCATCACCATGGGGTGCACCAGTTCTATTCGTGAAGAAGAAGGATGGTTCGATGCGTATGTGCATAGACTACAGGCAGCTGAATCAGGTTACAATCAAGAACAAGTACCCTTTTACCCAGGATAGATGAGTTGTTGATCGGCAGGGAGCGCAGTATTTCTCGAAGATTGATTTGAGATCAGGTACTATCAGATACGGCAGAGATCGAGATGTGCAGAAGACAGCCTTCAGGTCCAGATATGGACATTATGAGTTCTTGGTTATGCCATTTGGGTTGACCAATGCACCGGGAGCATTTATGGCTTTGATGAACAGAGTCTTTGCACCATGCTTAGACAAGTTCACAGTCGTATTCATAGATGATGTTCTAGTCTATTCGAGGTCCAGAGATGAGCATGCAGAGCATTTGATGAGTTCATTGCAGATTTTGAGAGAGAATCAGCTCTATGCCAAGCTTAGTAAGTGTGAGTTTTGGCTTGAGCAAGTGTCTTTTCTTGGACACATCATCTCTAAGGAAGGTTTATCAGTGGATCCAGCGAAGATTGAAGCAGTAGTCAGTTGGCAGAGCCTGAAGTCAGTGTTAGATATCAGGAATTTTCTCGGTTTGGCAGGTTGTTACAGAAGATTTGTGAAGGGATTCGCCAGTATTGCAACCACATTGACTAAATTGACAAGGAAGGATGTTCCTTTTTGTGTGGATAGAGCAGTGTGGCTAATTTTCAGGAGCTGAAGACCAGATTGACCACAGCCCCTATTCTTATGTTACCTACGGGGAATGGAGATTTTGTGATTTTTACAGATGCTTCAGGCATTGGATTGAGATGCGTACTCATGCAAGGAGGAAAGGTAATGACCTACGTGTCCAAACAGCTGAAAGAGCACGAAAAGAGATACATTGATCATGACTTGGGGATTGCAGAAATTGTTTTAGCTCTAGAGATGTAGATGCACTAACTGTAATTGGCGAGATTTGAACTCAGAATATAGAAATCTTCAGTACCTATTTCCATGGAGGATTTAAACTTGAGCCAGCAGAGGCAGATGCATGGAGCAGAGATATCAGTTAGTGGGTGATTGATAGCATGTTACGATGAGAGTAGACACTTTGGGCAGAATCAAGGATGGTCAGAGAATGACCTAGAGTTAGTCAGATGATAGAGAAGATTGCAAGTAGGCCAGAGTTCAGACTCGTGGAGGGTGTGTTGCTTTATCATGGCAGATTGTGTGTGTCAGATGTGACAGAACCTACGGAGTCACTACCGGTGGAATAGCATGGAGACAGAGATAGCAGGGTTTGTGTTCGATGTCTGTTATGTCAGACAGAGTTACGAAGTTGTAAGCAGACTGTGGGTTAGTTTGCAAGTTGTAAGCAGATTGTGGGTCAGTTTGCAAGTTGAGCAGATTGTGGGTCAGATTGCAAGCAGCTTGAGCACTATCCAGAGTTTCACCGCAGCTTGCCACCTTCAGACTTTAGAGATCGAGTTTAGCTAGAGTAACCAAATCTTTTACCTATGATAGATTTAGTCATTTGGAGGACCAAATGTTCTAAGGAGGGAAGGATGTAACATCCCGAAATTCCAAGGTTGTAATTAGCTTAGTTAATTGTGCTTTTAGATAATTAAGCTCGTTTATAAGCCAAACAGGTCCGATTAATTATTAGGATCGCGCGTGCAAAGTTGGGTTGAGATCCGAGCCCGTTTGGGTACAGTAGGGGTGTGTGTTGCCATTTCCGGAAAGTTCCGAGGGCTTTTAGTATTTTCCGCTTTTCGAGATTTTGGCACCATCGGGTAGATTACCTAATTTCCCGGACTTTATCCTTTTATTGCATCTTGATCCGGACCCTCAAACCCGACCCAAAACCCGACCTAACCCAGACTCACCTAAGTTATTTTATTAATTCCCATCTCATCCCTTATGGACCCCACCCCACCTCACTCCCATCATGCCCCACCCCCCTTAACCCACGTGCATCCCCCACCCATCTCCTATTTTCCCCTTTTCCTTTATCAGGTCAAACCCCTCTCCCTCTCTCTCATTCACTCCACCCACCCAGCAGCAGCCCCCTCCCTCTCATCCTCTCATCTCTCTCGTTCTCCCTCCCTCTCGACGTGCTGCCATCGTCGCCGGACACGCCGCCCATACTCTCTTCTCCCTCTCTTCTCCCTCTCATCTCTTATCTCTCTCATCTCTCATTCTCTCATCATCTCTCTTCAGCCCTCTGCTGCCCCACCGTCCCTCCCGACCTCCCAACTAGTCACGTCGGCCACGACCCGCGAACTTCAACTGCACATCTCTACTATTCACACTTATTTCTCTCTTCATTTTTCATTCCCTGTTTCTCTCTCTCATTCTCTACTGTTTTTTCCCCTTTTCCCTCCACTGTTCATTTCTTTTCTTCACCTGTTTCTTTCTTTACACTTCTCATGTTTTCTTCCTTCTTCACTCATCTCTCTCCACCCCCTTGCTGCCACGTGAATGAGCTCCAACCATCAAACCAATTCACCATTATCTTTCTCTTTATTCTTCTCTCTACTACATAAACATTCAAACAAAACATCTACATTCTCTCCTCTTTTCTTTCTCTCCTCACTCACTCACACTCTTATTCCACGTCGTAAGTAATAAACACCCACATCATACATATTCATTTTCCCCTCACTCCTACTCCACTCATGATACAAACATCAAGTTGACTTTTTCCCACCACCCATATCACCATGTCATCATTCTTTCTTCTCTTAGTTCATCTCTCTTTTCTTTCTCCATTCTTTCTTATGTTTTGTCTCCTTCCTTTTCCTTGTCAATGAGACCAACCACCATGGCCTCCATCACCACTAATCTAGTCGGTGCCACCAATCTAGTGGGCCCACTCACCACCTTCGTCGCGTCCCATTATTCCGCGTGGACCCCGCCACACATCTCATGCACTCAATTTGCAACTACCGCTCCAGCTCCACCAATATCTATTTGGTAAGCTCTTCCTCCCTTAGGTTTGGGTTAATGTACTTTGGGTGTAGTAGTGTGTTAGATAGCTTAGAGCTTCCTTTTCTTTTGGTTTATATTTTAATTAGTTTTATTTTGCTAATTACCCTTAGGTTTGGTTTGTTGGGCTATGGAGCTAGGATTTGTGGATTTGTGCAATTTCGACGAAAGGCAAGTAGACATTTATATATATGCTTGGATATGTTTGTCTTTCCTTTGATTCGAATTTAATGATGATTTAGATGACCACATGCTCATTGTTGTCTTTGATGTTAGAAAACATGATAATTGTATCTATATGTTTAATGAAATGATTTCTTAGTTGGATGGATATTAGATGATGGACTTGATGAGAGGGGGTATGGATGTATGTGGAGAGGGCTAGGCCCTATTCTTGTGTTTGTTTGCAGGTGTGGATGAAAAGGGAATTTCTCCCCAAGTTTGGTTACAATAGCTTGATTTGTATTGTACCGTTTGGTACTATCTACATGTTCGTTAGCTTCGTTTGCTTTACTTTATTTGGGGATCACCTTGAGAACTTAGATGATGGACTTAGGATCCCTTTTAACGCTCACTCATGGACGTGGGTGCGTTGGAATTGTGATCGTTATTGTATATCGGGTTTTGACGCTCACTCATGGACGTGGGTGCGTTGGAATCGCGATTGTATTGTAATCGGGTTTGACGCTCACTCATGAACGTTGGTGCGTTGGAATCATTATTTGGTACATCGGGTTCTGATCGTATTGTACACGTTGGAATCGCGATTGGTATTGTACATCGAGTTTTTCTGACGCTTGCAACTCATTGGACGTGGGGTGCGTTGGGAATCATTAATTGTTATTGTACATCGCGTTCTTGACGCTGCACCTCCTGACGTGCGGTGCGTTGGAATCGCATTGGTATTGGTACATCGGGTTTTGAGCTGCATCATGGACGTGGGTGGCGTTGAAATCATTACTGTTTATTGTACATCGGGGTTTGACGCGTCACTCATGGGACGTGGTGCGTCAGAATCCATTATTGTTATTGTCATCGGGTTTTGAGCTCACTCATGGACGTGGGTGCGTCAGAATCATTTATTGTTTATTGTACATCGTTTTTGACGCTTACCACTCATGGACTGTGGGTGCGTTGGAAAATAATGTGGTTCGCTACTTTTGATAGTCTGTTTAGATTCGAATGTTATACATTTCTTACGATTAAGAATACCATTCATTTCATATTGATCTTGTTTATCGTTACTCTCTTTAGTACTGTATATCTTTGGTGGATTTATATATCTATCTACTTGCGACCGTCGTGTCTGATGCTGCACTTGGTGCATAGGTACCGGGTACATCTACCTTGGGAAAGTGGAGGCGTGCTTCGCAGTTTTAGCCTGTGGTGAGTACGAGTTGTGTGTCGACGGTATTATCGTCGTGACAGCACATGAGTGTCTTCATACCTGGGTGTTAGTTTGTATTTATTCTCTTTTGGTTTAGGTTTTGTTAGAAGCCATTATTAATACACTTTTGTTTATCTTTTTTGCGTAACTTCAATTATAGAAAAGAAAAGATGTGGCATACTCTGAATGTTATATTGTAACCATTTGTTTTAATATGATGTTCCGCTGTGTATTTTGTGGTTATTGAGGAAATATTTATACCTTCACCCGCGACTCGTCATCCTATTGGACATGATTAGGGCCAGGTTGCATTTGTTTTAATGGTTGGAAAAAGTTTTAATTGGCCCCTAATCTTCACGTATACCCCGGTTTCACTTTTGGGGGCGTGACAAGTTGGGTATCAGAGCGCGGGCACGTTTTGGAATATGAAAATCTACTAGAAACAAGAGGACGCGGTGTGGGAATTCGATTCGTAGTTGGTCCATCTATACTATGTATGTATAGATCCTATAGTATTTGTTTGTTAGTACATCAGGTGGTTTAAGTAGTAATTTCTCTCATATAGAAATGAATTTGGGGACCAAATTCCTTGTTAGTGGGGTGAGAATTTAATGTCTCTTTCCCACTGTTTGTGGTTTCAGTACCGCAATTGTGCTAGAATAAGAGCTTCTTAGTTTTAGTTTGTTTTCTTTTTCTGGTTTGTTTCGAGGAGTGCAGCTTCTCAAGACTTTCCAGTTTCGCTGAATGAGGGCTTTGCAGTAAGATCTCTTTGAAGTTTAGAGTTGTTCTCGATGTTCAAGATTCTATTGTAGTGTCAGAGGTTCCAGAGTTTCTCTCAGATTAGCAAAGCTATCAGTGGATTGATTTGGTTCAGGGGTTTTCTTCGAGTGCAGATTCGTTGGCAAAGAGTTGATCAGGTAAGTTGTACTTTTGTGTGGTTAGACAAGTGTGAGATTAGTTTTGAGGAGGAGATTGACTTCAGATATTACCGATAGTTTTGTGATGTTTCTAGAGTTGAATTGAGATTTGTATAGTTGCAAATGGTCGATGTTCAATTTGTGGGACAGAAGAAGCCTATGTACCAGAGTCATTTTAGCTTTGAGATCAGACATGTTGATTCGAAGTGGGTGTGAAGTTTGTGATATACCTATGATATGTGAATTTCCAGATGTCTATCAGGAGGAGATACTAGATTTATCACCAGTTAGAAAGACTGACTTCACTATTGAGCTTGTGTCAGGGATGACACTGATATCCAAGACTGTGTATCGTAAGGCTCCAGTAGAGTCAGAGAAAATTGGAAGCTCAATTGCAGGAACTCTTGGACAGAGGATTTGCTAGACCGAGTGCATCACCATGGGGTGCACCAGTTCTATTCGTGAAGAAGAAGGATGGTTCGATGCGTATGTGCATAGACTACAGACAGCTGAATCAGGTTACAATCAAGAACAAGTATTTTACCCAGGATAGATGAGTTGTTCGATCGGCAGGGAGCACAGTATTTCTCGAAGATTGATTTGAGATCAGGTACATCAGATACGAGTCAGAGATCGAGATGTGCAGAAGACAGCCTTCAGGTCCAGATATGGACATTATGAGTTCTTGGTTATGCCATTTGGCTGACCAACGCACCGGGAGCATTTATGGCTTTGATGAACAGAGTCTTTGCACCATGCTTAGACAAGTTACAGTCGTATTCATAGACGATGTTCTAGTCTATTCGAGGTCCAGAGATGAGCATGCAGAGCATTTGATGAGTTCATTGCAGATTTTGAGAGAGAATCAGCTCTATGCCAAGCTTAGTAAGTGTGAGTTTTGGCTTGAGCAAGTGTCTTTTCTTGGACACATCATCTCTAAGGAAGGTTTATCAGTGGATCCAGCGAAGATTGAAGCAGTAGTCAGTTGGCAGAGCCTGAAGTCAGTGTTAGATATCAGGAATTTTCTCGGTTTGGCAGGTTGTTACAGAAGATTTGTGAAGGGATTCGCCAGTATTGCAACCACATTGACTAAATTGACAAGGAAGGATGTTCCTTTTTGTGTGGATAGAGCAGTGTGGCTAATTTTCAGGAGCTGAAGATCAGATTGACCACAGCCCCTATTCTTATGTTACCTACGGGGAATGGAGATTTTGTGATTTTTACAGATGCTTCAGGCATTGGATTGAGATGCGTACTCATGCAAGGAGGAAAGGTAATGACCTACGTGTCCAAACAGCTGAAAGAGCACGAAAAGAGATACATTGATCATGACTTGGGGATTGCAGAAATTGTTTTAGCTCTAGAGATGTAGATGCACTAACTGTAATTGGCGAGATTTGAACTCAGAATATAGAAATCTTCAGTACCTATTTCCATGGAGGATTTAAACTTGAGCCAGCAGAGGCAGATGCATGGAGCAGAGATATCAGTTAGTGGGTGATTGATAGCATGTTACGATGAGAGTAGACACTTTGGGCAGAATCAAGGATGGTCAGAGAAATGACCTAGAGTTAGTCAGATGATAGAGAAGATTGCAAGTAGGCCAGAGTTCAGACTCGTGGAGGGTGTGTTGCTTTATCATGGCAGATTGTGTGTGTCAGATGTGACAGAACCTACGGAGTCACTACCGGTGGAATAGCATGGAGACAGAGATAGCAGGGTTTGTGTTCGATGTCTGTTATGTCAGACAGAGTTACGAAGTTGTAAGCAGACTGTGGGTTAGTTTGCAAGTTGTAAGCAGATTGTGGGTCAGTTTGCAAGTTGAGCAGATTGTGGGTCAGATTGCAAGCAGCTTGAGCACTATCCAGAGTTTCACCGCAGCTTGCCACCTTCAGACTTTAGAGATCGAGTTTAGCTAGAGTAACCAAATCTTTTACCTATGATAGATTTAGTCATTTGGAGGACCAAATGTTCTAAGGAGGGAAGGATGTAACATCCCGAAATTCCAAGGTTGTAATTAGCTTAGTTAATTGTGCTTTTAGATAATTAAGCTCGTTTATAAGCCAAACAGGTCCGATTAATTATTAGGATCGCGCGTGCAAAGTTGGGTTGAGATCCGAGCCCGTTTGGGTACAGTAGGGGTGTGTGTGTTGCCATTTCCGGAAAGTTCCGAGGGCTTTTAGTATTTTCCGCTTTTCGAGATTTTGGCACCATCGGGTAGATTACCTAATTTCCCGGACTTTATCCTTTTATTGCATCTTGATCCGGACCCTCAAACCCGACCCAAAACCCGACCTAACCCAGACTCACCTAAGTTATTTTATTAATTCCCATCTCATCCCTTATGGACCCCACCTCACTCCCATCATGCCCCACCCCCTTAACCCACGTGCATCCCCCACCCATCCCTATTTTCCCCTTTTCCTTTATCAGGTCAAACCCCTCTCCCTCTCTCTCATCCCACTCCATCCAGCAGCAGCCCCCTCCCTTCTCTCATCTCTCTCGTTCTCCCTCTCTCACGTGCTGCCATCGTCGCCGGACACGCCGCCCACGCCACCACCATGACCGAGCTCTCTCTTCTCCCTCACTCTCTATCTTCATCTCTTCATTTCTCTCATCATCTCTCCCTCTTCCAGACCTTCACTGCCCCCACTCGTCCCGACATTTTTCTACCTGTCGCGTCAGGCCACCAGCCACCGGCGAAATCACCTGCAAATCTCTCCCTATTTCCCCATTTTTCTTTTTCATTTCATTCCCTTTTCTCTCTCTATTCCTCATCTGTTTTTTCCCCATTTCTTCCCTCCACGTTCATTTCTTATCTTCCCTGTTTCTTTCTTTTCCTTATGTTTTTACTTCCTTCTTCACTCATCTCTCCTCCACACCCCTTGCTGCCACGTGAATGAGCTCCCCCACCCATCTCACCATTTCTTTCTCTTCATTCTCTCTCCCTCTCTAACTCACCCATACTCATTCATCTCTTTCTGTCTCTCACTCACTCCCATCTTATCCACGTGAGCAATACCACACATCCATTTCATTTTCCTCACATCATCCACCTCATTGTCACAACACTCGTTGACTTTTTCCCCCACCCATCTCACCTGTCATCATCTCTTTCTCTCTCTATTCATTCTCTTCTTTCTTTCTCATTCTTCTTGTTTGTTCCTTCCTTTTCCTTGTCAAATGGACCCCACCATGACCTCCATCGACCACTATCTATGGCCCCACACCTGTCGTGGTCACATATTCCCGTGGACCCGCACCAACATCTATCCTCAATTTGCAAGCTACCGCTCCATCCACCCATTTATTTGGTAAGCTCTTCCTCCCTTAGGTTTGGGTTAATGTACTTTGGGTGTAGTAGTGTGTTAGATAGCTTAGAGCTTCCTTTTCTTTTGGTTTATATTTAATTAGTTTTATTTTGCTAATACCCTTAGGTTTGGTTTGTTGGGCATGGAGCTAGGATTTGTGGATTTGTGCAATTTCGACGAAAGGCAAGTAGACATTTATATATATGCTTGGATATGTTTGTCTTTCTTTGATTCGATAATTTAATAATGATTTAGATGACCACATGCTCATTGTTGTCTTTGATGTTAGAAAACATGATAATTGTATCTATATGTTTAATGAAATGATTTCTTAGTTGGATGGATATTAGATGATGGACTTGATGAGAGGGGGTATGGATGTATGTGGAGAGGGCTAGGCCCTATTCTTGTGTTTGTTTGCAGGTGTGGATGAAAAGGGAATTTCTCCCCAAGTTTGGTTACAATAGCTTGATTTGTATTGTACCGTTTGGTACTATCTACATGTTCGTTAGCTTCGTTTGCTTTACTTTATTTGGGGATCACCTTGAGAACTTAGATGATGGACTTAGGATCCCTTTTAACGCTCACTCATGGACGTGGGTGCGTTGGAATAGAGATAGTTATTGTATATCGGGTTTTGACGCTCACTCATGGACGTGGGTGCGTTGGAATCGCGATTGGTATTGTACATCGGGTTTGACGCTCACTCATGGACGTGGGTGCGTTGGAATCGATTGTTATTGTACATCGGGTTTTGACGCTCACTCATGGACGTGGGTGCGTTGGAATCGCGATTGGTATTGTACATCGGGTTTTGACGCTCACTCATGGACGTGGGTGCGTAGGAATCGATTGTTATTGTACATCGGGTTTGACGCTCACTCATGGACGTGGGTGCGTTGGAATCGCGATTGGTATTGTACATCGGGTTTTGACGCTCACTCATGGACGTGGGTGCGTTGGAATCATTTGTTATTGTACATCGGGTTTTGACGCTCACTCATGGACGTGGGTGCGTCAGAATCATTATTGTTATTGTACATCGGGTTTTGACGCTCACTCATGGACGTGGGTGCGTCAGAATCATTATTGTTATTGTACATCGGTTTTTGACGCTCACTCATGGACGTGGGTGCGTTGGAAATAATGTGGTTCGCTTACTTTGATAGTCTGTTTATGATTCGAATGTTATACATTTCTTACGATTAGAATACCATTCATTTCATATGATCTTGTTTATCGTTTACTCTCTTTAGTACTGTATATCTTTGGTGATTTATATATCTATCTACTTGCCGACCGTTGTGTCTGATGCTGCACTTGGTGCATAGGTACCGGGTACATCTACCTTTGGGAAAGTGGAGGCGTTGCTTCAGGCAGTTTAGCCTGATGGTGAGTACGAGTTGTGTGTCGACGGTATTATCGTCGTGACCAGCACATGAGTGTCTTCATACTGGGGTTAGTTTGTATTTATTCTCTTTTGGTTTAGGTTTTGTTAGAAGCCATTAATTAATACACTTTTGTTATCTTTTGCTAAACTTCAATTATAGAAAAGAAAGATGTGCATACTCTGAAATGTTATATTGTACCATTTGTTTAATTATGATGTTCCGCTGTGTTTTGTGGTTATTGAGGAAATATTTATACCTCACCGCGGACTTCGATCCTATGGGACATGATTAGGGCCAGGTTGCATTTGTTTAATGTTGGAAAAAGTTTTAATTGGCCCTAATCTCACGTATAACCCCGGTTTCACTTTTGGGGGCGTGACA
>QPKB01001329.1:0-11124 GCA_003546025.1 Camphora micrantha
TAAAGACAACTGGCGAGAGAGCCTGTTCAGATTTGATTATGAACTACACATATGCCCTTATGTTTTGAATTTGTATGGGTCAGTTGTTAGTTTATTTAATTGCTTGCCCTTAATCATTAATTTGCTGCACTCAAATCCTTTGTCTTTGATATATTGATTTTAGACTCAAAAATGTAGTTTATTGAAGGTTTGTTTGGTGCTGAGTTTTTAAGGTTTTTAAACAATCCAGCCCTTTTTTTACTGTGATTAAAGGTGAAGATCTATAAAAAAAATTCGTCTGTGTAAACTTGAATTCTGTGTTCTTCGAAATATATGAACTTGGCCTAAATGTACATCAAATTTTCTCTTATTGGAAATGATTATCCACACATCAAGTTACTTAGTTGAATTCACATTAATTCATTTGTAATAGGGAAATGAGAATTTAGAATTAGAAAGGTTATTATTAATTGTGGCATCTTCTGTAATCGTCATCCTTCAACATGACTACTGTTGTGGGGCAAAAGAAATGCCTATCATTCCATTCTGACTTGCCACGTGGCCTCCACTCACCATCTTGAAAGGACTTCAAATTAAAGTAGAAGCACACATTTTTTAGCTTCTTGAACTTGTATCATTTAGCATCCCTTCACAAGAGTTTTTGTTCCCTCGAGTTTTCTTTTAAAGGTTATGTTCCCTCAAGTTTCTTTTAAATAAGCTAACTACATTGTCTATTATTTAATTTTCAGCGCAAGTCACAGAGGAATTCAGAGAGCCGGAGCAAAGCGAAGACGCTTCATACATCTGGATCTCGATCATTTGCAGCCCAATTCTCGATCATGCCGGCAGATGAGCAACAAGCTCCTCTCTCTCAACCTGATTTATATCGATTGCGACACTATAACAAGAAGAAAAATAAATGGATCACAGAACATGCTGAGGAGACACATGTGAGTTGTTTCATTGACAATATTGTAGATCATTGTTTATTTCAGTTGCCTAACATATATTAATTACATGACATATTTGAATGCTTTGATAATGCAGCAAAGAATGGAGGAGGCATTGTCGCAGCCTGAAATTAACTCTCCAGTGGCTGAGCAACAGGTGATTGAGAATCTACTAGGGAAGAGGGTCGCGAAGAGGCAAGGGTACCGCTCGAGGGGCCCATCATCATCTTCTACTAGTATCTTGATGTCTTCAGAGATGAGCACCCTCCAGCAACAACTAGTAATTGCAATCAACTAACTCATTCATGAGCATTTATTTCAAAAGCATGGAAATCAATGAAGCACAAAAGAAATAGAGAATCCATCAATGCATTTCATGAAAAACTATTCAAAGCTACAATACCAATCAACCACTTGCCTCAAGGTGTCTAAACAACAAATCAAGCTTCTAATCACCTCCAGCTAAAAACACAATTTCTAAAAACCCAAAACAACACACCCTAAATGGTTCAACAGTGAAATAGAAAAGAGAGAGCTTTCAATAATGAAAGATAGAGTTCCTCAAGGACAAGAAGATACATATCTAAGAGATTAGGGAGAGAGCTTACTCACTACAACAAAAACACCATGGTGACATGAAAAAATGTCACCAAAGGCCCAATTTTTGTCACCTATTATCATTGGTGACAAGGGACGGGGTGTCATTGTATCCATGACACTAAAAGTCAACGGTGAAAGTTTGTGAACTTGTCACGGAATGATGTCAATGGGAACAAAATATGGTGTCATGGAAGAAAGATTTTCCATGACATAGTAGGGTGTCACTGAAAGCAATGGTGACAACAACGCAGGTGTCATAGAAAAGAGATCTTCTGTGACAAAAATTGTCACTGAAAATATTTACATGACAAACCAAATACGTCTCACCAATAATATTATCAGGTTGGACACAAGGGTGACATACTCTTTTTTGTCACAAAAAAACACAATCAAAATATATATTTGTGCCACCCAAATTATGCATTTCGCACCTGCTTACAAAGTTTCAAACATTTGTATCTAGATACACCCATTAGCAAAACTTATACCACAAAGATGCAAAATATCATTTCAAATCAAATATCCAGCAAGTCAACATTCTACCATCGAATTCACAACCGTTCAAAAATATTCATCCTTCAACAATAAAACTCAAAGTCAATAGTCTTAGCATAAACTATAAAACATCCAAAACACGGTGTGTCGTGTCAAATAACAACAAAAATTAATTCAAAATAGTGTTCCAGTTTAACTACAAAAAGTCTTCAGCTCCATCTTGGTCATTTTGGTAACTGCAAAAAGTAACTCCATTTCGTAGTTACCTACCTGTATAAAATCGCAACAAAAAAAATATAATTAGTTAACATGTTATGAAATCGAGAAATCCTAAAATAACATTTGATTCGATTGCTGAAATTCAATAGATTCAACAATCTAAGATAAAACAATGATACAGGCCAATAGACTTTGGGGGTCCACTAAATACCATTATCCCATAAACAAAACGAACATTAGATTCTAACATTTAAAAAAAAAATTTACTTTATGGGTTATAAGTTTTTGGGTCCAAATTACAAGTGATGTTTGAGATGCCTTGATGGCTGAAACCATATAATATACGTAGATGTATTGCTTTTCCAGGTCAACCATGACAAACACAAGTACAGGTGATTTTATATGAACTACGTTTCAGACACCTCATGTAAGTACATATAGGACCATTATGTGGGTAGGCCCATCCCCACAGAAGTCATTAAACATAGCCAGCTAGCTGGCAGCCTAGTGTATGGGCCCAAGCAGATTCCAAAATGAATGATAATCAGTTTGGGTCAGTGCTAGACGATGCATGGCATTGCTTAAACCATGTACATTCCTATCAAACTAGCAAGCACGAATGTGAAGTTACTATGCTGGCAAATCCTAGCTTGACGCAGCAGAAAAAAAAACAAAGGATTGAGAAAGAAACAACGAGGCTTACCTCCTCTAATTACACATCAGCCATTGATTTACTGCTTAGATCCCAGTGCATTAAGAAGTTGTCATAGTTGAAGGTTCTTTATAAACCACTACATCCTCAGAAGTCTCGTTGCCTGAATGCTAGCTCCTCATATGAATGCTCTACATTATACAAACAAAAAGTTTGACTTCTGAAAACATAATGACCCATCAAGAAGTAGCACATATAGCAAAAAAGGCATTTCTAAATCCACCAATTTTATCAAAAATGTGTAAATACATGCAACAGATGATAGACATTTTTAACCAAAGTAAAATTGGCACATTTAAATTTGAAAGTTTCATTACCATTCACTATTAAAACAATCATTCACCAGCTAGACTCAGCCAAAACATTGAGATGGGCTACAATCAAGCTTATGATTGAGATGGTGATGCTTCCTTGAGCGCTGGGTAGTATCGATCTTATCTAGTGTTCTCGGCCTCTTCAATCCTGTTATAAAAGCAGCAAATCTTTTCATTAGGTTAATAAAATAGCAACTGCTTATCATTCCAAGGAAAGCTGAATCACATAAAAGACCGTCGCCCACCACATAGCCTCAGATTTTTAAACTTAAACAAGTCAAAATAAATGTATGAGAAAATAAAACTTCCTTAGAAACTTCCTTAATTGACATGGAAATTTACTTACGAGAATTAGAGCCTTCCCAACAAGACCTCCTTGCATTATAGCGGACATAACAGCGTCAAAGCGCGCAAACTTTTCATCATATGCACGTATTGTCTCCTGTTGCATTTGGCACAAGTCCTTCAAGGTCTCAAACTGATTCTTTTGTTGCATGGACATATCCTTAAGTGTCTCAACCTGATTCTTCAAACTCGCACCTCATCATGTGATTTAGCACTAGACGCTTAGATGGTGGTCGCTTCAAAACCACAACATATTCTTTCACATAAAACTTCTTGCCAAGAACTTTCCATTTGCATCTCCTCTTGTGGCACGGTGACCGGTAGCCCAAGTGCCCCTCATCCTCTTTGCGACGTGACTCATACTCTCGTTGGCGTGCCTCAAGTTGTACCTAATAGCAAAGAAAATATAGAATCAATATATTGCATGAAATACAAAAATAACGTTGGTGATGCGACTTCTATGTTCTGCTCACAGTATTGCTCAATATCGGGGTTACCCTTTCTTCTTCTTTGTACTATAATGGGTTAACTGGTAGAAATCTGCAATGTCAGCGATGTTGACCATGCTTCTTTTTCTTGAGCTGACATAACAGCTGCAAAATGATGTGTGATCCCATAGTATGATTGAAAGGTAAATTTACTAGAGCTTTTCATTTCCCTTTTTTTTACCAATTCCTACAAAATGATATAAATGTACTTGTAAAGATATCAATCAAATGAATTCCTTATTCCAAATTGAATTTTACTCTTTATTTTATTAGTCCAGATGTTACCAGTATCCTGCCGTCTTCACCACATTACTCTCTATATGGTGATATACGGGTCCTTACCAGTTCCACTAAGGCTTCTAGTGTGCTTTCATATTAATGACGCCAGGTTCTATACAATTTGTTACACTTGCGGTCATTCCTCGCTCACATGCTATTTCTCATCATATTCCCTTATGTCAAATTTATCTGCACTCATTCATATATATAGGAAATTCTAGCATAAGCAAAAAGGAGTTAAAATTGTGCTGGATGAAATTCAATTTGGATGCGAACATTGGTTCTTTATGTGCGGAAATTTATACTAGAACCTGAAAATAAACCTTGTGACTAGTGTAAATGAGTACTAAGAGTGAAATTGCATCTTAATCTTAAGAGGGAAAATAGTGACCTCAATATAAAAAATCCAAAGAGAGAGAAAACTTTAACTCGGAGCCTGTATGATGGGTGCTTTAATAGCAGATGGATATCATCATCCACTTTTCCATATCTTCATGTGCCGCCATCCTATTTTTTCACCAGTAATTGCCAACCTAGTGGCATTTTCCCCAACGGATGCTCTACCTCCTTGGAACTCTACACAAGTTTGTGCCACTTACTAGCAGCAATGTAAGCATGCGGTGTTAATTCCACGGGTAGCACCCGAACACGCTTTGAGGTAGAAGCTAAAGTTAAAAAAAGTAGAGTGTATGAATATTATCAATTAAAATATAATAAGATTTCACATTATATGCTGGTATTGTAAATATTTCTTTTTTTCTATTTTTTTGTTTTTTTTAGTTCACAATGATTTTTCGTTGGAATCTAATAAATCCACAGGAGACTGTTTTTATAGATAAACCGTTCTCCGTTTTTTTCCTCCCTTAGTTTTAACGTATATGAACTGACATTGATGGGAAAATGTACCTCTCACCATATCGTGGCGGTAAAGAAGTTGGTGTAGTAAGATAGAGTACGTTGTTCAACCAGTAAGTCTTTGGTAGGAGTAGGAGCCACTGTAGACTCTGTTGTTTAAAGAAACCTGGGTATAACCTACCATCGATGTTGGGGTAGGCATTGAACCTTGGGTAGAGGAAGGGAGGCACAGTAGACTGCATTATAAGGCACTCAGTATGGGGAGTGGATGTATGTTTGTTGCAACAACGTTCTTCTTTCTTTTTTCATTCCTGATAGCATCAATTTGTCACCATGTGACACAAATTAATGTCTAATGAATTATTATGTAAGCCCTTGAATACACAATACATTTATATATTACCAGTTCTTCCTCATCGCTTAAGAACTCAAATGGTCATCAGAACTTCAATTGTTCTCATCCTCACGTGATTGATACTCCTCTCATCATCATCCATGGCCCTCATTATTTCGCCTCCTTGTAGTTTGTCTTTCGCTTCTCCTTCAGATCAACAATGAATTCGCCATCCTTTGAAACCCCCCTTTCAACCAATCTAGGTTTATTCAATTCCATTTTTTCCCGCTTGCTTCTCATAATCAAGACATTGGAGTTGGCCCATGCTCCGGCCTATGATAAACCTGACTTGAGTTTTTGCGCATCTCTCTCCTACTAAGAAATGACATTTAGATTTAGTATTGATATATGAAACAAAGTACATTTAGCAGATTTTAGTATGATATATGAACTGACATTTAGATTTCAGCAGATTCAGCACTGTGTGGAAAAGTGCGTTGTTCAAAGAGGCAAAGGTACTGTATCGTGCCGGAAAATAGCGTTTTTTAGTTCATGATATGTACTTTGGAACCCCTGAAATTTCGGAACAGAAAATCCATCGGAAAGCTGGTTTAGCCAGTGTTCCAAACAGGGGTACTCAGCAGTGCTTTCAGCAGATTTCCAGCAACTGTGTTGGAAAAATGCGCTGTTTCAAAAAGAAGGCAAGGTGACTGTATCGTCCGGAAATAGCAGTTCTAGGTTATGATATGTACTTTGACCCCCGAATTTCGGACAGAAAATCCATCGGGAAGTGGTTAGCCAGTGCCCCAAACAGGGGTATCAGCGGGTGTGTTTCAGCAGATTTCCAGCAACTGTGTTAGAAAAGTGCGCTGTTTCAAAAGAAGGGCAAAGTGACTGTATCGTCTGCCGGAATAGCAGTTTTTAGGTTCATGATAATGTACTTTGGAACCCCCGAATTCGGAATAGAAAACTCGGCGAAGCTGGTTAGCAGTGTCCCAAATAGGGGTAGTCCAGCGAAAGATCTAAAACATCAAGAAATATTCATACATGTAGGACAACAGGTACATAAGCCACATCCATAGATGATAAAGTATCAAAATAAGTTCACTATAGGTACTATTCCATAAGATTAAAGGACGATATTACAGAAACTTTAAAATAAGGTTCTATGTCCGGATCATATCTGAATCAGATTCACTAGCAAATCATTATCACTAGGCTCTCCTAGTAATCATCTTCATCTTCGTCTTCATCTCTTCAGGGAAAACTGCTGCTAAGTGTTCGTTCTGTGTCTCTAGAACCACATTACTTGGGAATTATCTCAGGATCAAAGTCATCTCTAGTGAACCGAACCTTAACTGAATCATCAATATCAATTAAAGGACAGCATTAGTGGTTTATCAATCATGTTGGATACATCAGTTGGCGCATCTTCTAAATCATCTTCCTTCTCAGGTATATCCATATCCTCGATGTTGGATCCGTTCTACAACTTTCCAATGGTTCACAAATTTGGTATCAATTGACATAGAAGACTTGCTTCACTTTGATATTGGGAGACAACAGGATCATTCTTACAACCATTGTCTTCTTACATCAATGCTTGTGAAATGTGCACGGCTTTAATAAATCTAACTTTCACTCTACTGGTATTGAACCATTCGCATTGGAAAAGAACTACACGGGTCCCAAACTTATAACTTAGCTCCCCTTTACTCTGCAAACAGATTCCCATAAACAGGTAACTATTTCCCTTCATGGTTGTTCCCTTCCACGACGACACCACTATTTTTGCATTATGATGACTGTCACGACCCCAAACCGGGGGTCGTGAGGGAGGGGTGATTAATTTATTTTTATTTCTCCCAAGATCCGCGTGTGTGAGGATCCACAATCACATCACTCTCTGAATATTTCTGCGGAAGCTTTCGTGGCAATGCGACCCGGAGTCCGTGGACATCATCGGATTCCGCGTCGCATAGGGCCCTTTAGCATAAAGCTATCATTTTATAAATCATATCAGACTGGAATACACCCACATATAAATTACAGAGCTGACGGTAACAGGATATTACATTTCCATACATATTCAAGTTACAATTATCAATGTGTATTAATTACAATCCCAAGAAGGGCTAATAAAAGCCGGACAATACAACTAATATCCACTACCCATTTGTGACGTAACTCCGATGTCAAGCACAATGTCTACAGGACATAGCCGACAAGACAACCTGCAACTCGTGGCTCCACAGCCAACCAAACTCTCAGCTCGGGGCGGGAATCTGAACCTGAGTACCAACATAGTGGGTCAAACACGACGGTTTGGCAAGAGAATGAAAAGATACCACAATATACAATAGATGAAATACCTTGAAAAGCATAGAAATCTGTTTAAACAAGAACTCTAATAAAACCGATAAATCATTTGCTGTAAAACAAGTAAACAAGATAAGACATATGAGGTAACCAAGGAATCGGGAATAACAAGGTGGCAACCACAAGAAGCTAAGTCCTCTATCACTAAAGCGATAGAGCAATAACTAGGCCCTGATCTCAGTCACTCGAGGTGAGGAGAAACAGGGGATCTCATATAGATACATATACATATACAATACTATACATGACCACGGTAGCGAGCCGGGCATCGGGGACCACAGTAGCAATCTGCGGCATCGGGACAAGACCACGGTAATGACCGGGTAGCGGGATCCAAACTGCAGCTGGCGGGACAAGAGGGGGATCTCCAAGTCGGTTGATCAGACCAACAGGGTTATCCAAGCTTAGTGGTGCCGACTCATAGGTCAAATACAATCGAGACAATGCAAGCAAATCAAGTACGAATACATAATCAAACGGGCAAGACGGGGGTGCTCAAGGGCACACTGACATATCATGTGGTGCAATGCACTTCAGGTCAAGTAACTGTTTCAAGTGTACAATAATACTTTCGGGAAAACCATTCATGTAATGCAAGGCTTGGAAATAGAGAAATATTATGAACTATGCTAAATCAGGAAAGACAATGATTTTAAGATCTATTTGAGTGAATAGGGGTCCCGTATGTCGATCATAGATATGAATTGGTACTCCTTGAGTTTGAAGACATTCCGGGCTCCTTATGCACTTTTACGCTTTTCAAAACTTAACATGAGCTTATGGTTATAAACTAACGATGTTTACGATAAGACGAAATCAAGACTATAAATGGTTCCTCCTAAGTATGATGTTAATTCGGACATCGGCCACCTGCTCAGTCTCGAAAGGAATTAGAATTGCGCGATAACAAGGAAAAAGTCTTGTATTTAGATATAAAGGAGATATCCGCGTCATTCCGTCCCGTTCAAGATGAAATGAAAGTGAACATCGAATGTCACCCAACCAACCGTGAGGAGCATCGGCTCAAGACGTCCTCACGCATATGTCAAATGGGTAGCCAAGGTGAGAAACCAAGAAAAGAAAAGCCAACTATGGTCCCCACCTAAACCCACTGGAAAGAATCTGAAAGCCCGAAATCGATCGGCTCGAAGGTCCATAATTTCTAAAGACAATCTCGACCAGCGGTCCCGATATCTGATCGGCTCCGAAATTTCTACACAGGGCTTTCTGATTTATGATCAGATCGGCCCAAAAACCTTTACAGTTAAAAGAACAGTCCGACGTCGATCGGTCTGCACGTCAGATCGATCGACCTGGGCGTGTACTATGCAGTTCCTGGGAACCTGATTCTATCTTATCTCCCTCTTTTCCTTTCCTTCCAACATCATAATTAACCAAGGAACACTATGAACAAAGATGACCTCCAATTACATGCTTCCAAGACATTAAATGAGGCTATCAAGATGATAACGGTATAAAGATCATTTAAGCAAACCATGGAAATATCAATAGAAGAAATCAATGTATAAGCATAAAAAACCATAAATAGTACCAACCATTCTGAAACTTTAAAAACATCCAACATTCACTTGCCTCAAGCCTTCAATTAGTGATAAAACCATGCTCCTATATCACACTTGCAGCCAGAACATAGATACTCTACAAAATAACCCTCATAAACAAACCCTAAAATGGGTCAAAACCAAGAAATAAGAAGAGAGAGAGCTTTCAAGAATGAAATGGTTGGCTTTCTCAAGGATCAATAAGGAGCATGAATATCTTATAAGAAGCTTAGGAAAGATCTTACCAATGGTTTCCAAATGACAAGCAAGCTAAATGAAGATCTTGGAGAGAGGATTCTCCACAAATGGTACCAATAGGAAGCTCTTGAGGTGGGGAAGAAGATGATGTAACCTTTTGAGATGATGGTGCAAGATTTGGTTGGTTTGATGATGAAGAAGCAAGAAGAGAAGAGAACTTGCAGAGAAGAACCCTAGGCTCAATGGCTGGAAAATGGAGAAGGAAGAAAGAAATGGGTTTCTTATAACCAATGAGAGTGGGCTCCACCACTTAAGAACCTAAAAAGGCTGAAATAGCGGTTTTCGGGACTTCGGATGAAATCGACGAAGAAGGAAGAAATGATCGTCGAAATATCTAGTTTCTAAAAAGTCTATGTTTCGGTTTCGGGAATAACAATAAGGTACAGATTTGGTGTGAAAAGACTGTTTTGCCCTCAAAGCTAGAAAAGTCAAGTTTCGGGGTTCGGGACGGGAACGGGATCAACATGAAAGTTGAAGCTATCAATCAAAACAAGTAAATCGGGATAAAATACAAATCAAGAAAACCAAGATAAAATCCCAAGTACACGTCAAGTCATAAACAAGGGTACCCCCAAAGGGCCCCACACTAAAACCAAGACACTCAAAATATCCCAAAGCTATAACAAAGCTATTTTAATCCAAATTAAACCAAAAACCACGAGACACACTTAGAGCTAAACACAGCTCAAAGACACTAATCTGGGCCTCTCGGGTCGGGGTCTCACCAATGACTACCCGGTCTTTAGTGTGAAATCGAACACCATTGGATATGCAACCTGAATATAGTTTGATGATAGTCACAAATGGACCATTGGCTTATAGACCACAAGTCATCGGTTGCTTCTTGTGAGCCTTCGTCTCATAGTTGATTCATCTACAGAACAATGCATGGCAAGCATGTTAAATTCTATATGCCACAACTTTAATTTATCAGAAGATAGTTTGTATCTTACGTGTTCTTTGAACCACTTTGGAAATTTCTCTTCTTGTCTCTTCAGAATGTCACATGAACTTTCATTTGCTAATAGTCTTCTGTGTTCTCTATTTACAAACATACAATAGTGATGGTTAAAAAGGTTGCATACTAAATATAAGTAAAGGTAACATCCAAATTAAGTAATAACGTACTCTAGATATTGTTCCATCTCAAAACTGTTATTTAAGACAAAACCAATGAGCCTTGTCTATTTCCTCCTGCGTAACATTACTTGCCCTCGTCATTAAGCCAAAGGACGAACATTTTGGGTGAACACCGCTAACCTCGTTCCACAGACACCGCCATCAGCATTTCGTTCTGGCCGATTGAAAGTTGTTTCCATACCACCGAGATACATTGAACAAAAAGTAAGACACTT
>QPKB01001330.1:0-11098 GCA_003546025.1 Camphora micrantha
CCCCCCCCCCCCCCCCCCCCCCCCCCCCCCCCCCAATAGACAAATACTTTCCCTTCCAAAATTTAATTTTTTATCAATTCGCTCAATAACAGAATCCCATAATGTGTTTCTTTTGGGTAAGCCCAAGCCATAAATCACCCATAGTATTGAAGCGAAACTTACCAACTCTTCATACCAAAACCAGCAAGCCAGCGACAGCAACCAGACTTTGCCACCATACTGATGCCAAAGAATCACCATTTCATACATCAATCTTCAACCATAATAATATTTCAAACCACTTTCAAAACGCGTATAAGAGTTCCACTTGGACCTACCGACAGTATTCAAGAAAAAAATAGTATCATTTGCAAATTGGAAGCGTGAGTGACCTCATAATCAAAATTTTCAATCTACAGAAACAGTGAGCAACCTAACTTTGTTTAGCTTCTCTTCAATTAAAGCAATTGGAAAGCTTCTGCAAAAATAACAAAAAAGCAGTAGGAGGATTAAACAGGGTCACCTTGCCGAGACCTCTTGCAGTCTTGAAATAACCATTAGGAAAAAAACCAGTTGATTTTAAGACCAAAAAGGTAGCTGAAAAGAACACACGTGTGATCAGTCTCTCCACGGTTTGCCAAAACCCATATTTTCCACATATATTGAAGGAAATTCAACCACCATGTCATAAGCCTTTTCAAAATTCCACTTTACATATCAAGCCCAGGACGATGTTGGCAATTCCTTGAATCAAAACATTCGTGAGCCACTATCGATACTATTCGAAGGAATCTTGACGATTCCAATCAAACAAAGCACCTTGTTATTCTTAAGAAATAATTCTCAAGAATTACTTCCTTAATGATTTGCAAGAACTTTTGCTAACGTTTTGTAGAGCTACCGATCAGAACTTATGGCCTAATATCTTTAATGAGACGAGGCACCATCTTTTTAGGACAATGCAATAAAGGTTGTGCCCATGGGGGGGGGGGGGGGGGGGGGGCCCAACTCAAACCTTTAAAACTTCCCATTTCACATGAATAAATTCATTGAAGAACACCGAAGATTCTTGTATCTAGTAGATTCCAAAGTTTTGGAAAAAGGCTTATGCTGGAATAACCCGACTTGATAAGGACTGATCAGGCCGATTCCCCACTCGATCATCCAACAACACAGCTTACCTTGTGAACTCTCTCTTCTGTTAGGAGAGACTGACGCTGCTCAAGAATTACTCATGGATCAACAGTTGAATTCAAAGTTCTGCTGGAAAGAAAGACCGTCCATATATCCGTCCGTCTGGGTCTTTACCGTAACTCCTTTATGTAGTATGTTGCTTGAAAAAGTTCAATCATCACTAACTTCGTTAGGTATATCTTTAAATATATCCTCGCCACACTCTTCCTCAAGTGCAGACATATATGATTTTATCCGATTTCTTTAATGCTGTTTCAGCTTAATTTACTTCTTGAAAATCAAATGCGAAAAAGGCTTTTTAACCGAGACTTTCTGACGATTCCTCTAATCCTCATTCAGATTTTCAGTTTCTGCTTTCGCATCAATTCTTTGAATAATCAACAAAAACAGCTAATTCTTCCTCTCCCTTAAGTCACCAAACAACTTCCCTTTCCCAATCTTGGCATTTTCTTTTTGAGATATTTCAGCTGTGCTGAGCTGATTTGGTAACCCATCATCCTTTACATTCTTTTCAACCCACCAATCTTTTACGTTGTCTGTGAATCCCTTCTTACTCATGAGCCAAAAATAACTCAAATCTGAAAGGAGTAGGACCCCATTTTCACATCATCGTTTTCACAGTAATGATCCGTACTGGCCGGGTCAAAGCTTTTTGCAAAACAATCAGGAAATAAATCCAAACCAATCTGTGACAGCATAAACGATCAAGCCTAGACTCACTGGAAAATTCTGCTTGCACCATCAGACCATGTAAAATTGTCCTTCAAAGTAAATCAACAGGATCATGAAATCTAATCCAATCAACTGAAATTCCTCATTGCAGGACTAATAGCATAACCCTCTTTCTTCTCATTTAGAAACCTAATGACATTAAAAATCCCCTTCCAGAATCCCAAGGACGATTCCATATTACCTGCCACATGAGATGGTTCTGCCCAAAAGTTCTAACGTATCACCAATTATGTCGTAGGCCCCAATAATTAGATGAAGCTGCCTTATTCTGTTATTATAACGAGCATCTTTCAAAAGGACAGAAACAAGGTATCTCCCTACACAATCATCATCCTGCTTTTGCCAATACATTTCATTCCAAGCTATTAATATTCCCCCAGATTCACCCATTTGAAGGGCCACATAACAAATTGACACTAGGGCCAAGGACAAACAGAGATCTGATAATGTTAGCATCTATAGCTCCATTTTGGTTTCTTGAAAGAATAAACATTCTCCTTTACATGATATAATACTTTAATCACAACTTTTTTTGACAAAATTCATAACCTCGAATATTCCAGGAGTGTTATCTCATGTTCCTTAACAATTTCACACCCATATGATTTTCAGTAGTTGCTCGTTCATAATTAACAAAGAAAGCCAATTAATTCAATTCCCTTTGGCGTTATGCCATTATGGATTTTTTTTCATGTGCTTTTCTGGGGGTCCTTCACGCAATTCTGCCTTCCCTCTTCCAACTCCTTAAAATATCCTCCATGGAAATACCAAGCACTCCTGCAATTTCAAATAACTTTCTCCAATGATCTTATTACCTTTTCCTCATCGCAATCAGAATTGTATTGTCCATTGCAATAGCATTGTTTCCTCGACAAGATCTACTGCTATGAAGCTCGGATTGATCAACATCATCCCCCTTATTCATCTCCATCGAAGGAAGGTTCAGAATCTGAGCATTGATCTCCCCTAAGAGCACCATTTTCCTTCGAATTAAAGTTCACATCATCATCTTGATTTGTTTGATCACGGAGAATTGTGAGAAATTCTCACGTTGCCGACCCCTCTTTTGTGATGAATGATACTGTTTGAAAGATTATTCCCATCTCCTCAGCATGGGTATTTTTTTGGACTGTTAAACAGATCAGGGGTATTTAGGTCCTCGCGCAATTCCAAATACCTTTTAAGTGAAGGTTCAACTGAAACTTTTGTTCTCCACTTGGTGTGTGACGACATTCCAGATCCTTCTCCGAAGCTTTAGGGATTTGTTTGATGCTGCAATAACATCGTCCTCTTTCCTACTGTTTGAATGGCTTGGAACCCCACAGGATTAATTATCAAGCCCGGATTTGCCCGAAACACATTTCAATATAAAAGATACTCAAGAATTTTCTAGAGCGCATCTTTCAACCGTAAATTGTGTGAAATGTTAGTTTACGAGACAACATTTTCCTAGAGTCGAATAGAACGCGATGTTATATTTAAAATAGCCATCGAACTGCCCATTTAAATAGGAAAGTATCTCAGAATATCCTGAATTGCGTATTTCAACATAGAATCGCACAAATGCATTTGAATACAAACGACTAGTCCATAATACCCCAAAATGCCCCATCATCATTCGGTACGCCATTTTTTTTTTAAGAAGTATAGGCTATTGACTAGACAAAATATGATGTTTCTCAGTTAAGGAACGCCGCTGAATTGCATTAGATTAATTCTTATTCCCTAATTGGCCAGAAACCCGTTTTAAAGTAAAAGGATAAACAAGGAAATTTTCTAAAGTGCGTCTTTTTAATCGTGAACTGCATAAAACGCGGTTTACACACAACATTTTTCTCAAACCCGCCTAGAATCCCTGGGAACTGCCGAAAACACAGCTTTTGGTCTTATACAACCCTTAATCCCTACAATACATTCGCAGCCCTAGAGTCGCGTGAAACACATTTTTAAGCAAACGTATCTCATGTTATTTTAAAACTCTACTTCAGCATATAATCGTCTGAAATGCATTTCAGAGTAAGAGATTAGACCATTAAACCCTTAAATGCCCTGAATCATCCAGCACGTTTTTTCATCCAAATATTGGGCTATGATTTGCACGAAATACGATTTTCACTTAGAAATGACTTTGAACCCCACGGGATTAGTTATTAAGCCCGGATTTGCCCGAACAACCATTCAAAGTAAAAAAGAATACTCAAGAATTTTCTAGATATCCTAGAATCATCTGGGCACGCGGCTATATCTAATTACATGCTATTGATCCCACGAAATTGTTGTTTGTCCGTTACGAACGTGCTTGGAATTCACGTTATAATTTTTCCTTAAACATGCTTTTAGAGGAAATAGATGTCACGAAGTTTTCTAGAGTGCGTTTTTCAGCCGGTGAAGCTTGCGTGAAACGCAGTTTACCCCCAACATTTTTTCGGAGAGAGACAGCTAGGAAATCCCTTCGAACTGCTCGAAGCCACGGGTTTCAGTGTTAAACAACCT
The DNA here is from genome assembly GCA_003546025.1 of Camphora micrantha. Lineage (NCBI taxonomy): Eukaryota > Viridiplantae > Streptophyta > Magnoliopsida > Laurales > Lauraceae > Camphora > Camphora micrantha. Next base: position 4,399 of record QPKB01001330.1, read on the forward strand.
CGATCCCCTACACACGTTCCTAAACCTTAAGAATCAGTATACAAAACCCATTTTTAAAAGAAAACGTATCGTAGAATATCCTAAAAATGCTTATTTCAATCATAATCTTACAAAATGCAATTCAAAGTAAAACGACCTTAAACCATAATTCCCTGACATGGCCTTAGGGATCACCCAGCATGCGTTCTCATCGAAATATACGCTATGAGTGCATCGAATATGGTTGTAACAAAAAACAACTTAGATCCACGAGAATACTTCTTAATACGCATTTTCTGAGAAACTCATTTTAAGGAAAATGTTATCTTGATTTTTCTAAAGCGTGTCTTTCACCGGAATGCGTGAACAATTGTGGACAAAACCTTTTATTGACGAAATATTTTTCCGTTGGCAAAAATTCAATTTTTACCAACATAATTTGACTTTTTTTACCGACGTTTTTTTTCTCGTCGGCAAAAGAAAAGAAAAATAAATAAAAATAAATTACTTTATCGACTTTTTTTTCATCGGCAAAAGAAAAAAGAAAAAATAACATTAAAAATAAAATGACATTTACCGGCGTTTTTTTCATCGACAAAAGAAAAAAATAAAAAAATAAAATAAAAATAAAATGACTTTTATCGACGTTTTTTTCGTCGGCAAAAGAATAAAGAAAATAAATAAAAGATAAATGACTTTTACCAACGTTTTTTTTTCGTCAGCAAAAAGCAAAAAAATAAATAAATAAAAAATAAAATGACTTTCTCCGACGTTTTTTTATCGTCGGCAAAAGCAAAAAGAAAAATAAATAAAATAGAATGACTTTTACCGACGTTTGTTTTCGTCGGCAAAAAGCAAAAAGAAAATAAATAAAAAATAAAATGACTTTTACCGACATTTTGTTTTTTGTCGGTAAAGAAAAAAGCAAATAAATAGAAAACATCGGCAAAAGAAAAATAAATAAAAAATAAAATGAATTTTACCGACGTTTTCTTTTACGTCCGTAAATTTATTTTTTTTTAAATTGTTAATTTTTTTTTTCAATATAAATTTCCTATAAACCATATTTATACACCTGTATCAAAAAGAAATATGTTCATGTAACTATATTCAATATAAAAAAATGCATACAAACAAAAGTTATTAAATAAACAAACAACCATCGCCATTTTTCATCAAATCATTCATCTCATTAACCAAATATTACAATCAATAATGATACAGTCCCATATAAATGTCCAATATACATATACAAATAAACAAAAATGAATACCCCCAAAAGTCTGCAACCGATCCCAGAGCGTCAATCAATCTACAATGATAAAAAAAACATTAGAATCTTTTCAATGAATTAAATTATAAATGAAAGATAAACATGTATATATATAAATCCTTTCCTATTTGCGAACCGTCAGTTCCTACAAGTCACTCTAGCCTCGAGAGAGGAGCCCGCGCCGGTTTCCGATTTTTCCGGGGGCCATTTCCCGTTCCGGACCCCCGGCGGGCAGTTTTCGAGCCTAAGTGTTGGGAAAATCCGATGTTTTCGCTTCCAATTCTCTAAGCGGGAGTCCTATTTTGGAACCGTCAGTTCCTACAAGTCACTCTACCCTTGAGCGAGGTGTTCGTGCCGGTTTCCGATTTTTCCGGGGGCCGGTTACCGTTCTGGACCACCGGCGGGCCGTTTTCAAGCATAAGTGTTGGAAAATGCGATGTTTTTTGCTTCTATTTCTCTAACCGGGAGTCCTATTTGTGAACCGTCAGTTCCTACAAGTCACTCTACACTCAAGAGAGGTGCCCGTGCTGGTTTCCTATTTTTCCAGGGGCTGTTTCCCGTTCCGGACCCCCGGCGGGCCGTTGTCGAGCCTAAGTATGGGTAAATTCTATGTTTTCGCTTCTAATTCTCTAATCGGGAGTCCTATTTGCGAACCATCAGTTCTCACAAGTCACTCTACCCTCGAGAGAGGTGCCAGTGCCGGTTTTTGATTTTTCGAGGGTCGTTTCCCGTTTCGGACCCCCAGCGGGCCGTTTTCGAGCTTAAGTGTTGGAAAATCCGATGTTTTCGCTTCTAATTCTCTAACCGGGAGTCCTATTTGTGAACCGTCAGTTCCCACAAATTACTCTACCCTCGAGCGAAGTGCTCGTGTCGGTTTCTGATTTTTTCGGGGGCCGTTTCCCGATCCGGACCCCCGGCGGGCCGTTTTCGAGCCCAAGTGTTGGGAAATCCTATGTTTTCGCTTCTAAATCTCTAACCAGGAGTCCTATTTGCGAACCGTCAGTTCCTACAAGTCACTCTACCCTTGAGAGAGGTGCCCATGCCAGTTTCCAATTTTTTCGGGGGGCCGTTTCCTGTTCCTGACCCCCGGCGCGCCGTTTTTGAGCGTAAGTGTTGGGAAATCTGATGTTTTCGCTTCTAATTCACAAACCGGGAGTACTATTTGCGAACTGTCAGTTCCCTCAAGTTACTCTACCCTCGAGCTAAGTGCCCATGCCGGTTTCCGATTTTTCCGGGGGCCGTTTCCCGTTCCTGAACCCCGGCAGGCCGTTTTCGTGCCTAAGTGTTGGAAAATTCGATGTTTTCGCTACTAATTCTCTAACCGGGAGTCCTATTTTGGAACCGTCAGTTCCTACAAGTCACTCTACCCTCGAGCGAGGTGTTTATGCCAGTTTCCGATTTTTCCGGGGACCGGTTACCGTTTCGGACCACCGGCGGACCGTTTTCGAGCTTAAGTGTTGGAAAATCCGATATTTTCGCTTCTAATTCTTTAACCGGGAGTCCTATTTGGGAACCGTCAGCTCCTACAAGTCAGTGTACCGTCGAGAGAGGTGCTCATGCTGGTTTTCAATTTTTTCGGAGGCCGTTTCCTGTTCCGGACCCCCGGCGGGCCGTTTTTTAGCCTAAGTGTTGAAAATTCGATGTTTTCGCTTCTAATTCTCTAACCGGGAGTCCTATTTTGGAACCGTCAGTTCCTACAAATCACTTTGTCCTAGAGCAAGGTGCTCGTGCCGGTTACCAATTTTTCCGGGGGTCGATTACCGTTCCAGACCACCGGCGGGCCATTTTCGAGCCTAAGTGTTGGAAAATGCGATGTTTTCGCTTCTAATTCTCTAACCGGGAGTCCTATTTGCGAACCGTCAGTTCCTACAAGTCACTCTACCTTGAGAGAGGTTCCCATCTCGGTTTCCGATTTTCCGGGGCCGTTTCCCATTCCGGATCCCGGGAAGGCCATTTTCAAGCCTAAATCCGATGTTCTCGCTTCTAATTCTCTTTTTAACCGGGAGTCTTATTTGCAAACCGTCAGTTCCTACAAGTCACTCTACCCTCGAGCGAGGTGCTAGTGCCAGTTTCCATATTTTTCGGGCACTGGTTCCCGTTTCCGAACCCCCCGGCGGGCCATTTTCTAGCCTGAGTGTTGGAAAATCCGATGTTTTCGCTTCTAAATCTCTAACCGGGAGTCCTATTTGCGAACCGTCAGTTCCTACAAATCAATCTACCCTTCTGCGAGGTGCTCGTGCCGGTTTCCAATTTTTCCAGGGGCCGTTTCCCGTTCCGGACCCCTGGTGGGCCATTTTCGAGCCTAATTGTTGGAAAATCCTATGTTTTCGCTTCTAAATCTCTAACCGGGAGTCTTATTTGCGAACCGTCAGTTCCCACAAGTTACTCTACCCTCGAGCTAAGTTCTCGTGCCGGTTTCCAATTCAAATATTCAAGAAGCTTGATTCTAGAGTACATATTAATCATCCAGAAATGTAAACATAGTTGTTACATTGAAACTTCTCTTACCATTGACTCTGGCTGCTCACCAACATGACCTCTATAAGCTACCATGTCAAGAATCTCACTGTTGGAGGGTCCTGATGACAGTGATGCCCTTCGTTCACCATGATGAGAACGAGTAACTGTGTCAGAGAACTTGAACTCTCTCGCAACTGCCCTTTCCTAGAAGATCATGCCACAATTTAAAATTACAAGCCCCCTGACCCTGGAAGAGAATTCACAGCATCAATTTTCTTCTCAATGTATAAATAGAAATAATCAGCAATGGAGGAAAAGATAAGTGTTCAAAAAAATAGCATAGGAAATGGAAGTGTGACATCACTAACGTAAGTGTTGAAGTAGCACAACAAAATGATCATATGCTGCCAAAAGCAGGTGAGCTTTCATGTTCAGATGCATATCATAGAATTCAATATGTGTCTTATTGAATTTTACGATTTAAGCGATTCGACTAAGCAGGAATAGCCGCACCCGAGAGGTTAACACTAGTAATCTTTAACTTTTTTCTTACTCTCTTTGTTTTTTTTTCTAGCATTTCTAGTTGTAAAAAGGTATTCAATGGTTAACAAAATCTCTCAAGAATTTTTACAATTTTGAGGAGTATCTAAATATAAATAAAGAACAAGCATGTGACTAAAGTGTTTGAGCAGATGTATGGTTTGTTGTGTGCATTACTTTCTCTAATTTTTTTTCTGTCTTTTTTTCATGAATATTTTATTAATTTCAGGAGACATTATAAGCCATGTAAGATTCATGACTTGGATCTTATTTTTTATTTTTGATGTGAAAATGGGGGAAAAGCCATGGAACCGTGTTCATTTATCTAGCAGTGTTGACACTTAAAAACATATTTAATTATTCATAACATCATTTATAATAATACATTAAAATGTCAATGGTATTCTCCATATGATCTTGTATCATAATCTTACTTTCATAGTAATTATATGCTACTACATACATGATTTACATGAAAAGTGGATGGCAATGAATAACCACTTTTTCCCTTACTCTCTCTAATCTTTAATTTTTCTTTTTTTTTATAAGAAGAATGAAAAAATCCTAAAATTCACGATACATTGATTCATCCTCTTGAACGATTTGCAATACACTTTTAATTTCCATAAACAATGGATATGAGAGCTACACTCCAGACATCTAAAGACCCACAACTCTAAATGGTCCCAACTCCATATGTATATCTACAATTTTCCACTATTAAAGCAAGTTGCTCTAGATCGCTGAAACTCCACCATCATTTACGATGAGAACCTTTCTTTTTCAACCAGGACTCTAATCACCATTCCCCTTTTTCTTAGGAAGAGAATTTTGCCACCTCTTTTGACTCTATCAAATGCACATATTTCAGAGACGTCAGGTTTCTTTAAAACTCTTCCAACTGTTCTGTAACCGAGACCTGAATAAAGTTCATCCAACCTCTAGAAGACATGGTCCTTTGCCAGTGAGAGTTTCTTCCCAAATTAGTTGACAACTGAGGTTCCAGGATTGCCTCTGAGCAAAAATGATTAGTCCTCCCAATAGTCAATATAATCATAGATCAACACCACCTGTATATACCTCTATATATTCAATGTATCTAAATAAATGTGGTGATGACATTGAAAGACTTGTGAAATACTTACATCATTGCCTTATTTTGATCTTCAGTGTTGCCACAAAAGTAAAAACAAGAGAACAAAACTCTAATTTTGCCTCTTATTGCGTAGGAACAAAAAGGCTATCATTAAAAACTAAATAAGCTCTAAAACATGAAATAAGAACAAATTTTTAAAGTTTCTCTTGCAAACGGTTGGTGGTGGAGATGGCAATCACAGGTTACACGCCTAAGAAAGAGAAGAAATGTGATTAAGAAGAGATGTTATATAAAGCCAGTAGGAGAAGATAGTCTGTCAAAAGTCCAAACAGTGCTACTATCTTGGGAGGCTACTGTGCCTCTCGTTAGTATGGCCATGAACGGAAACGGAATAATTATAATCATGGGAATAATTTCTCTCCAAATCTAACTGAACAAGCAAAGAGGAGCCCCGCTGTCTTACTGTGAGAAAATAGATCCTGGTTCCTACCAAAACACTTATTGTCAAAGATATACAAATCTTTTATATTCCATGACAACCAAAAACTCAAGTAATTTGGTGAACAAGCCCAACTGATCATGCCGTCTGAATAAAGGCTATACTGATCCAAGCCTTGTTACAAGAAATTTCCACAGAGGTTCTCTTCCTGCATGCAGTCTTGCTTTGAAACCTTGTATGGTCATAACTACCTGTTGACATTAGAGAATTCTACCTTCAAAAGAATCAAAACATGCTAGTAAGATCACATTCCACTTGCATTACTCTGTGCTCTGAGATCCAGACCATCAACCAATTGTCCACCAATGTGGAGAGAAACGTCACTTTAAAATCAGGCCAATGGACAATACTAATTCTAGCCTTTCTATTGAAGGCCAAAGAAACTCTGGAGAAAGCAATACGCAATGATCGCTTCCTCTCTTCTTCTTTCTTCCCCTTTTTCTTTTTTAATAAAGGCAACTTAGTGACTCATTTGTTATAGTATTAAGGTGAAAATTTCAATTTGAAATTGGCAAATGGTCTATACATAGTGGGACCCATCATATCAATGATCCAGATAGCAACATATTAAGCCCTACATAGACCAGCTCATTTCAATAGCAACAATTGGATATTCTAAGGCTTCCAGTATCGTGAAGGCTGATTCAGCAAATAAACGTCTAATAATGTATATTGTCATTGTTGTAACTGTCTATTCTGAAAATCAATTGTGACCAAGAAACAAATCCCTCATCGAAGTTTGAGTCAGCTTGTTCATAAATCCCCACCAAACACAAAGTGAATGTGGCTTCAATTGCATTCAACTCAGACAAGCTGACTCAGTCTAAGTGGTGAGTGAGATAGACACCAGAAC
>QPKB01001331.1:0-11087 GCA_003546025.1 Camphora micrantha
TGGTATGATGGTGTAGTTTCATGTAAAAGAGGAGAAAAAAATTTTTTTTTTTTGGGCCCCCAAACAGTGAGGAGTGATATTGGGTGATAAACTTTGGTAAAAGGAAAAACAAGGACCTGTTTTGCAAGTAAGATTTATTTGAAATAGAGTTAGATTCAATTTAGACCAGTTTCAAGTAGACCTTTTTTTTTTTTTTGGGCCCCCAAACAGTGAGGAGTGATATTGGGTGATAAACTTTGGTAAAAGGAAAAACAAGGACCTGTTTTGCAAGTAAGATTTATTTGAAATAGAGTTAGATTCAATTTAGACCAGTTTCAAGTAGACCTTTTTTTTTTTTTGGGCCCCCAAACAGTGAGGAGTGATATTGGGTGATAAACTTTGGTAAAGGAAAAACAAGGACCTGTTTTGCAAGTAAGATTTGAATAGAGTTAGATTCAATTTAGACCAGTTTCAAGTAGACCTTTACAAATATACTATTTGATATGTACTAGTCAACTAAAAAAATACTTTTCATCCTAATAAATAATAGCACAAACAAACCTTATAGATACTAAATAGTTAGATGGAAAGATGTTAGGAAAAAAAAAAAAAAAAAACCTAAAAGATATTTCTATAGACATTAAATGTCTTAAAAAAGGTCAATAAATTTTGAATTAAATTCAATAAAAAAGTTGATAAACTTTCCCAAACAACTTTAAATCAACTAATTAAGAGTCTTGAAAAATCCAGTTTTAATGTCCATACCACATACAAATAAATAAAATAAATATACAACCAAATGGAAGAGCATACTGGACTTTCATATCACAGACTAGATAGTCTTAAACCACAATGTTGATCGCACAAGCAGAAGTCCATTAGTGCGATAGTGAATCGCAACAACAACCATTATAGGTGGGTCCATCCATCATAGAAGTTGCATGGGAGGACTGATATTTGGTAATTTCACGATATCTCCAACATATAATTATGTGTGGAACATTGTGAGACGCTGCAAGACTTGCAGTCTAAAAGACAATCAAGACCTCGTGAAGACTTGGGAAGTCTTCAACAAATAGAGATTGGTGCATATCCAATGTCATTTGCACGATTTCTACCGCAAGACATAACTGACTATTCTTTGGTTCATCCATGAATAGACGTAGTTGACAGACTCATGATCTTTGATCATGGCATGGACATTCCAAGTATAAAGAACAGAAACCTAACTCATAAGATTCTCAATTTGGATTTACTAAGTTAGGCCCTTACTAAAGAGCATCATAATCAATTTCCTATGATTATGAGAATGAAAGATCTGAGACTCTTGTCGTCGTTCTGGCCCCGTGAGTTTTGATCGGCTTCCCAGCAATGGGATTCAAAGTGTTTCTCTTGCTATAATACACGTAACGAACTTTGCATCAATTCACTGGCCTATGCATCTCTCTATATAACCTAGTAACTCAAGTAATGTTTCATAAACCTCTCATCCCATTACCAGTGTTCGTTTGAAACCTATCAATCTGAGAGCTCTGCTAATGGATCGCATGTTCCTCCCTTTCACTAAAACCTCATGTTGTTCTACCACTCTCTCTCTTGTCTTTTACTACGCAAATCTGCATCTGTCTGCTCTTTCAAACTAGCGGCTTCAACAACAACTGTTCCTCATTCATGTGCCTTCATGACGAGTAAACTGCCCCTCCTTCAACTCAAACGTGGTTTTTCTATAAAGATCGTGGTTTCTATAATTCTCCTTCAAGGCTGGATTCTTGGATTCCAGACATCTGACTGTTGCACTTGGGAAGGCATACTTGTGATGAGGCCATGTCATGTTTATTGGGAACTCGATCTCTCAGCAACTGGAATATTTGGCGCTCGTAGTAGGAGTTGAATGTCGAATAATAGACTCCAGCCTCTTCCACCTTTTGTAGCCTGAAGAAGCATAACCTCTAGTTGGACTGTGATCTATCCAGCACAATACTCCTCTGGGTTGGTCATGCTCACCAATTGATCCCACTTGGTACCTTTCTAATTCTGGTTTTTGGGCCCAAATCCGTTGAATATATCAAGCTTTGACCATACTCCATTTCCTTGGATTATCTCTCTCAGGTATTCTGAGTGGTCCTCTTGAACTTGTAAAACCCAAGCCTCACAGTACTAATCCAAAACTTATCCATACCTTAGACAACTTGTTCTCTTGACCATAGTTACGTATCTATTGGAGCATGGTGGAAATGGGCTCAATCCTTATCCATTGGCACTTCCTAATCTCCAAAAATGAGCTTGTCGTTTGTGTGGCCTTGAGATGACCCATTGATCCCTCTTTTCCAGCTGCCTCTTTCTATCTCAAATCTCTTTGGATGGGATAAACAATCTCTCAATTGCTTGTGCCTAATTTTTTGGATATACTCCCTATTTTGACATCACTCACCCTCGGTGGTTGCGGTTATGGAAAATTCCTAAAGCATTTTTTGATGCCACAGCTACAAATGCTTAACATATCCAACAATCCAAATCTCATCCATTCATGCCGGAGTTTCAACAAAAATATATCTTTGCAATACTTGTACGTGGAAGGATCATAGAATCGAATGTGGAAACTACCGTATTCTATTGGTTATCTCAAGTCCTTTGAATAGGTATTTATCACTTCGTACGCCAATTTGTGGTTCATTACCTCATCCAAGACAAACCTTTTCCCACCTTGAATCTTTAGATTCTGTTCAGCAAATAATTTCAGTATTTATATAAATTCCCTCTCTCTGGCAAAATGAAGCTTCCAACATCTCACTCGCCTCTAATTTAGACAATAATACAACTTGATGTTTCTATCTATCGTCTCTGTTTTCACACCACATTACAGTTTTGTCTCTCTTGATAACCAGCTCAATGATCCCTTCTTGACTTTCATAATGTATCTTTCTTCAGTGTTAGTAGCTTGTTTACTTGGATCACAACAACCCTACGTGGATATTCCTAGGTTCAATCTTGAATACTCACAAAAACTAACAGATCTTTGTGTTTCTAACAACTACTCCTAGTGGCACTGTAGATTACATATGCTCAATAATCATAAAGAACCTAGTTATCTGATTTCTCCGAAAATAACTTGACATTATTAATAGCAATGATAGTTCTCATGTCATCTCATCATCTCAAATTTCTAGCTGTATCTAAGATCATGTAACATTAGATAATTCCCAACTATTCCCTTCAAAAATTTTAGTCAATGGGAAACTCTAGATTTGTCCAAAAACAACAAAATCCATGGAGAAATACCATAGCTGGATATGGATGGTGCGGAGGTTGGAGTTTGTAATAACTTGACTTTCTCTATCAATTGTTCTTGAGAGTTTTGAGCTCCATGGCCTCAATTCCATCACATAGTCAGTTACAACTTGTTGACCTCATGTCCAACAGATTACGATGGGTACTTCCAGTCTTTCCACTCAAGTCTACTTCCAGGAACTACTCAAACAATAGTTTCTCATCAGTCATTTCCAGCTACCAAAAATTCACTTTATTCAATTCTTCCTTTCAAATAATAATTGTTGGCGTAGAAATTCCTTTATCAATTGTGATCACATTCTCTTAAAATCTCTTGATCTGTCTAATAACAAATTCAATGGTTATCTTCCTACCTGTCTAGGTTGAAACTGCAATTACCTCGAAGAGATTGAAATTTGCGTGAAATGATTACAAAGAAATGTGCTGACATGTTCAAAAAAAAATTGTCCTTTGAGTACGCTCTAATCTTAATAGTAACCGATTAGATGGCCAATACACAATCATTATCGAATTGAAAAATAACGTGGGAGGTTTTAACTCTTGGGAAACAATCGTCTATATGATACCTTCCCATTTTGGTTTGAGAATTATCCATTTGCGTATTTTGATCTTAACGATCTAATACCATTCATGGTCCCATTGATTCATCCCTACTCCAAGTTCTCATTGCTCCTTTTCTTCTTCTCCAATCCGACATTTCTTCTCAACTCTTTTAGGTGTTGTTCCACAAGATTCTTATTGAATGGAAAATTATGATGGTTGAGAAATCGTTCAAATTTTGTTGAATTCTCTTCAACCAAATTGTTATGACACATGGCAAATAGCATATTACTATCAGGATTCATACAGAACAATGAAAGCTAGATTTTGGATGGTGTGTTAAGAGATTTGATGCACTACCTTAAGTCGAATCTCTTCAATAATAGATGTCACTGGGAGATTCCCAAATCAATATGCGAATCTCAAGTTGCTCCGTGATGTGCTCAACCTCTCGTACAATGGCTTCACTGGATCCAATACCAACTTTGTTCGAAAATCTATGCACATACTTTGATCATTAGACCTTTCAAGAAATCAATTTATCGGGTTACACTTCCTCCTGCAGTTGACAGACTTAACATTTCTTGCGGTTTTAAACCTCTCACAAATTCTTCCTCAATGGAAACATTCCACAAAGCCTAACTAGTCCTCACATTTACAATACATCCTTCTTAGGAAATGCTGCCTTATATGAACCGCCATTAACCCAAAAAATGCGTGTATTACTACATACTCCGCCACCATCAATCTTTTTTATGTTTGTCTTGGAGAGATAAGAATATTGATTGGTAATCAATCTGATAGGACTGGAGCTGTGGATTGCATATTGGATTTGGAGCAGTCTTTTGGATTTTATGCTGTGGAGAAAAGGTAAGCAGAAGTACTCCAATACTCATTGATAGAATGTTTTGCTCGTATGTTTTTTTACTAAGCAACTATGTACATATTATATATATCCAATAATAAGATAATCAATGAAGGAGGAAATTTAAAGAAGGAATAATGGACTTTGCAGTAGATTGATAAGTTTATCACACCTATATATATTGTCTTTTACCGATCACAAGAATCTTTGTGACGTACGCACAATTAAAGTTTCTAGGTTATTTTGTAGATATGTGAAATATACAAAGTTGTGTGTATATAGAATAATTTATACTCACCTAGTAATTTTTATTTAATACTTCTTTTTTTTTTTTTTCATTTCTTCTTCTCATTTCTTGTAAAACTTCTATTGCTTAACAACCAATAATTTAATCAAATCTATAGGTGAACAATTACTACTCCCCACCCCCGCATCCGGAAGAAGTAGTTGCATTTCTTTCTCATTGTGGATTTGCGGTCCTCATGATTATTAAATAATATAATCTTTCTTGTCCAAAATCAAAGTTGGCTTTTTGAAAGGGCTGAGGTAGAGATCATGTTGACCACCATCTACATGATGAATATTTAATGGGGGTTTTGACCTTAAGTGAGCCCTTAGACTTCTGAAAACCTAAAATCAAGTGCAGGGGATGATAGTTGGATTAACAACAGCATTATAGCCACCACATGAGCTTCGATCATAATTCTCAAAATGAAATAAAATACTGCATATTACTTTACTTAGGCCGATTTTTTGGGCTAACTCAAGACATGAAGGTAGTGGAGTCAATTCTCTCAGCATTTGGTTTGTGAATTTGCAGTTAATTAACTCCAAAACCTACAGATCAAGACTAAAGATATGAAGTGTTTTTTTTCTTTTTGTTTGGTAGAATGCTATTCCATAAGGTTTAGTCACTACTTTTATCCAACATTCAGAAGAAATGTGTGTGATTTTGCAAATACCATACAATTCTCAATCATGGGCACCACATAAGTTTATCACTATTTTTACACCACACACACACCAAAAAAAAAATAAAAAAAATATAAAAAAAAAAAAAATAAGAAAAAAAGAAATAAAAGATAACATAAGCATTCACTCCAAAGGTATCTAGAGGAAAGCATGTACAGAACCTTCAACTTTCCACATAAAGAATGAAACTTTACCACGTAGACAGCCACAATCGACACAGAACAACTTTTGCAGAATTTTCCACCGGCAACTCTTAGACCAAATCTGCAGAATTGGGACTACACACCCTATAAAATTTTCCATTGATAGTTGCATTTCTTGCACGGACTTCACCTGCACCTCTACCGAACAAACTCCACCTGTACAAATCTCCTACCAACATTAATTCCACGAAATATTACAATTCAACTGTACATCCAATACCACCATCTACTACATATTATAGGCAACTACTTCCACAGTATGGATTTAGGAAACAAACCAAACCACCAAAATTCAAAAAACAATCGATTGTATGAAATTCTTCAGTAACCCTTACAAGCAAAATTTTATCGTATACATATAGTTCATAAAATACTTGCTACCATATCATAGAAAGTTGATACAATATTCATATACTTATACTGCTCAATTCATTCAATATTCAAACAACTGCACCCTCTGATCATCAATACCGATCTTCCTGCTTTCAGTGGAAGACTAACAGTAGATAGGATCTGGCTCAGATACCAAATGGTAATGTGTACTACAGACTCTAATAGAAATAGAAAAACTAAAGGACTTCATTTTTTTTTTTGTTCAAGTTTCTATTTTTTGTGTCTGAATATTTTCACGCAGTGAAATTGTGTTCTCCAGTTTCTACTCATGTAATAACATCGTAGAAAATATTTCTCTTCCTCTTGAGTAACATTTTTTTTCACCTCTTAGAAAGTCAGAGACCTGCAGGTGAAGATTGAATTCTTCATGTTAATAGTTTCCATGAAAATGACCAACATTCCTCTTACATGTCTTTTTAACCCCCTTTTTTACCCTTTTTCTCTCCACACTTCAACCATCTTTTGAACTGTAACGTTGGGGAGAATTTAATCTTCTAGAAAAAGATACTTGCTTGTTAATATAAGTCAAGAAAACCTCGTTGGAAATAGGAATTCTCTGCGGATTTAAATGCCATTCTTAGCACCTCCGTTGTTTAAGAATTCTCTGTCTAACCTCCCATATTGGAAGGAAAAGCCTTGTTTTTAGGGCAGTAAGGGATGCGAAAATTTGTGGATACCTTAACTGTTACCAAAACAATAACCCCAATGGGAAACTAGTCATCAACACTAGAGTTTGATGGTGACTTCTAGCAGGCCTGAACTTGAAATTGGGATGTATAGAGCTACACTTGCACAATTTTATTTTTACAACTGATCACCTTTAAACAGATGAAAACTGGCTGCTCTTCTCAATTCAAATTTGGTGTGGTAGATAATCCTATTTTTTCATCTTTTCTTTAACCAAGCAGCTGAGAATGCTAGTGTATTTGACTCAGCACATGTTGAAGCTTTATATACATATTCAAAATAGAATTATTTATTCACATGTTGGTTTCTAGCAATGTGTTAAAGTTTTGTGGATTCAAACTCCTCCCTAGTCATTGTCTGGCAATAATAACATACTAGATTTAATGACTGGGGTTAAAAATCTTGATGAGTCTGGCCTAGGTCCTAATGCTCTGGTGTCTTTGAAACAAAAGAAAAAGATTTTGTTTTGTAACAGCTTGACCAAAGAAACAAAATGATTTTGCCTTCTATTTAATTCTATCCGTTTTGTACGTTGGGTGTGTAGAAAACGTTTGCCTTTATGTTTTAATTTACTAAAATCAGTTATAGATTCTTTTCATAAAAATAGTTGAGGATTTTTTTATTCAGTAGAGAAGATACTATATATGAAAGAATATATTATTTCTTTAATACTTTTTCATGGAGTTTCCGTTTGAGCAAGAATGAATGTTTAGTGTATTAATACCATTCTTACTGTCGTGCTTAGTAAAGCGAATTATTGACCAAAAAAACTTTGTGGCTATCGCTTCTGGGGGGCAACGCGCTGATTATACGCTGCACAATAGAGAGGGCAGTAGCAGCGAAATTGCTTAAGAGATGTGCATTTGTCCGCACTCAGCCTTGCACAATTTTGTTTCTATGTTGCCTGTATAATTTCATTATTTCTGTATTTTCAAGTTTGAGGTATTTTCTGATTTTGCATTACAATTAAACAAGCTCTCTGCCATGAATCTGATATGAATAGAAATCTTCTGATAACTGCCGACAATAAACATAAACCTTTCAATTTTGAGGGTTTGCATTTGTAAAGCGTGGAACAGAAGAGTTTCTTTTGATCTGGACCATCAAGAAAGTGCTTCTGTTGTGTTTTCGACCATACCGAAGTGTTGATCCCCCTCTAATGATAAAATACTAAGATATTAGAGAGAAATGGACTGAATAATGATTTATGTGTAAAAACTACATATCCTGAATGCCTTAGGTCTAGTGTTCTTTATGATTATATGCTGCATTTGATAAACGGTCTAAGGAGTTTGTGCTCTCTTCAATAAGAAGTATGACACCGAAGAAGGCTGTATTCGAAAAAAGTATCTGCGGAGTAGGTATATGCGTATATCAAATGTGATGAAAAATCTGTAATAACCCAAATCTCATATGCTGGCAGAAAATTCACAGAGTTTTGTCCGAAGTATATATGCAGATTTGTGAACATCCAGTCCTTCTGTCGTGATGACAAGTCTTCCTCCGCTTGAAAAGATTTTCAAGACACCCTGCGTCACAAGTCGAAGTGAGCCTCTTCGATGGATGAATTTGATCGTGCGTCTTCGTGTTGAAGAAGAAGCTCGATAACAAGACCAAAAAGATGAAGTTCGAGCCAGTCTCAAAACTACAAGATTGAAACTAAGGCTAGTCTGAAGCCTCACGAAGAAACAAAAAGAAGCCGAACCAGAACCGAAGAAATCAGAGTCGTGGGAACCAAACTGAAGTTTATCAGAATCAAGGATATCAAAACCGAGATTTCAGAATCGAGGAAATCAGAATTGGAAACCAACCCCCTTCACTGAAATGGTCAATGCAGGTTTAATGTTTTGTTTGTTACACCTGTAACAACCTGGGCATCTAGCTCGAAACTGTCGCAATAACAAAACAAGAATACCAATCAGCTAATACGATTGAAAGAAACCACTAATTGCAATATTACTGAAATCAACATGGTGAATGATCCGAAGTGGGTGGGATAGATACTGGCGCTTCACGCCATGTCTGTTTTGATAGATCCCTGTTTAAGAAAATTCTTGAGAACAGATGATAGGAAGGTGTTATTGAGAGATTTCCACACGACTAGAGTACTCGGACTGTGTGAGATTGAGCTACAGTTTACCTTCTGGAAGTACTCTGACCCGAAAGAAGTTCTTTTCATACTCCAGAGATGAGAAGAATCTTTTCTGGTACCTTCTCAACAAAGCTGGATTTACTCAAAACTAATTTGAGTTGATCAGTACCACTGATCACGAAGAATGGTATGTTGTAGGTAAAGGCTATGCAACTGATTGTATGTTTAAATTGAAAATGGTTGACATGAATAAAACACATCGCTTCCTACGTCGTGTGTTCCTTTAACAATGGCATGCTAGACTCTGTCACGTAAACAAAAAAACTAGTTAAAAATATGAGCATAGTTTAGGATTCATACCTGAATATGTCATAAAGACTTGAGAGAAATGGTGAATCATGCAGTCAAGCTAAGATAACTAAAACTCCCCATAATATCTGTTGTTAGAGAGAATCTGAAACCACTAGATTTTGATTCATTCAGACTTATGGAGTTAAGATGGAGTTTTAACAAGAAATGGAAAAAGATATTTCATCACTTTTATAGATGACTGTTCAGGTTATACCTATGTGTATTTGATGTCACATAAAAGTGAAGCCATTAATATGTTTAAAATTTTCATTGCTGAAATTGAAAACCAATTTAATCGAAAGATTAAACGGTTTCGTAGTGATAGAGGAACAGAATACGATGGAACTGAATTTAATAACCTTTATGCATCCACCGGAATAATACATGAAAGGACTGCCCCTTATTCTCCAGAAATGAATGGAAAAGCAGAACGAAAAAATAGAACCTTGACTGAACTTGTAGTTTCTATCATGATTAGCTCAGGAGCTGCCCCATTTTGGTGGGGAGAAATAATATTGACTGTCTGTTATGTGCTTAATAGAATTCCCAATTCCAAAACTAAAATCTCACCGTTTGAAATTTGGAAAGGTAGAAAACCTAATGTTTCTTATTTTAAGATTTGGGGATGTTTGGCATATGTACGATTTCCAGACCCTAAAAGATCAAAACTAGCTAGTAGAGCATATGAATGTGCATTCATTGGTTATTCTATTAATAGCAAAGCATATAGATTTTATGATATCAAGAATAATGTTATTATTGAATCTATTGATGCTGATTTTTATGAAGATAAATTTCCCTTTAAATCTAAGAACAGTGGGGGTAATTTACAGCATAGTGGGGGTAATGTTATTGACAATGTACCTAGTATACCCAAACATAGAAATGAAGACACTAGGGACACTGACAATGAACTTCAACCTAGGAGAAGCAAGAGAGCTCGAATTGCTCAAGGAACTTTGGTCCCTGACTTTTATTTATGCATTTACTCCTTGCAGCCGCGTTATTGCCTCACTATCAACTTGTCAAGAGTGCCCTCTTAAGCTCTTCCTCCCAGTGATGACTGCACCCCTATGGCAAGAACGCCATAAATGATTGACGATGGACTCTTGGAGGAATAACCAAATAGGACTTCGGGGGCCATTCTATTGACATACCCTCGCCTGGCCTGCAAAATACTATTGGATGCAAATGGATTCTGAAACGAAACATGAAAACCTGGACGCAGTTCAGTTTGAAAAATATTAAATACGCTAGAACTCCTTGTATAGCCACAGACAGGCTATAGACACATGAACAGAGAACATAGAATTTTTTTTCGACACTTATAAATCACCTGATCACCAAAGAGATCTAACATTCTGTTAGACGTTTTTTTAATTTCTATTGCTGCTTTACATAACCTTGTAGTACATCAGATGGATGTTAAAACAGCTTTTTTAAATGGTGATTTAGAAGAAGAAATATACATGGACCAACCTGAAGGATTTGTGGTTCCTGAAAAGGAACGCAAAGTCTGTAAATTGGATAAGTCCTTGTATGGCCTAAAACAGGCACCCATGCAATGGCATGATAAATTTGATAGTTTAGTCATATCTAATGGTTTTAGAATAAATGAAAGTGACAAGTGCATTTACTATAAATTTTTGAATAATGTATGCACCATTATCTGTTTGTATGTGGATGACTTGCTAATTTTTGGGTCTAATATTACTGC
>QPKB01001332.1:0-11082 GCA_003546025.1 Camphora micrantha
TAGAAAGCAAACCAGCCATGTAAATCACACCATAACACCATGCAATCATAATCAACTTGTGTGAAAACAAATAAGATACAAAGAAGAACACATACCTGATGTTCTTAGGTCGAAAAACCTCTGGAAACTGAACTTTAAAATCAGATTCTTTAGACTGCAATATTCAGCAACCTTGCTGGAATTTCTCTGCAGCAGGTTCCCTTCTAGTCTTCTCCTCTATTCCCCTTTCTTCTAATCTGATTGGTTAGTGTTGGTGGAACACAACCAGGTTTCCTTCTTCTTGTTGTTCTTGATTTTATGTGAGAAGACCAGACCTGATATGGTCTTTCTCCAAGAGGAAAACGTGGACCAACAAGAAGTTCTCTCTTTGTGCAAGACAACTATGGACGTCCTAGGGCTCTTTTTTTTTTCTCCTTCTTTGTTTGCTGATCACGCCCAGGGGAAGGATACCCAGCCATATATATATAAAGGGAAAATCCTTTTAGAAAGATATTTCCTTAAAGAATAAGGAAACCAAGAGTTTCTAACCAAAAAGGAAACCATCCCCCTATGGACGTCCAGCCCCTTATTGCAACTAGTTTAGTTTCTAAAAATAATTAGAAGGCTACTAAACTTAAGGAGAACTTGCACAAAAAGAAAAACTTCCAAGTGATAGGAACTACACAAACTTAGGACCCACAAATTAGGGACCACATTGGCTAGCCCACACTAACTATGGTCCATGCACCAAATAATTTATCTAGAGATGTAATTCATGTATGCCTTCATGGACCTATTTGAATTTACACTCAAAATTATTTCTCCACACATTTAAACAATTTAGGAAACCTTGCCAATCTAGGAAAGTGGCTAGAGAAGGGACCAAAAGACATATTTGTCCTTGGCTCCCAAAATGACCAAAATGTCCATGCTAACCCCATAGCAACACTAGGATCATTTTAACCTTAACTCATTCCACTAGAGAGTTATGGTTGCACTCCAGGGACAAATATTAAATTGCAAATAAAGCTCATCATAAACTGACGATTGTCTTTGACCTACCAAGTACAATGACCACAATGCCCCTCTATGTAACATCCATAATCAAGTAGGTTAACCGATGTACTATCTACCTTCTTGATTACATCTCAACCTTAGAATTTCATATCCTTGACCTAATCATCATTTGGATATCATTCTCTTGATCCAGGGAGCGACCCACAAGTTCAATATCCATATGGAACATCCATATACTAAGATCTTAGATTCTGATGATTAATCGGATAATTCTAAGGGGACGATCATTCCATCAAGTGATGGCATAGATTCCATATTGCATTTGCACGTCCCAACTGATCAAGCCCAAGCACCCAAAACACAGAGCTGTTGACCCATGAACAGGATCTCACCCATAGTGAATTAAAGCACAAGAACTTGACTTCGTCAGTTCATCCACAAATGCTCAAGATTAAGAGCACTGGTCACTCAGTAGCATGAGGTGATTTGATCTCTCTCTGTGATAGTACTATTTTAGAGATCACACCTACAAGTGGTCCTGTTCAATGCATGACACATGCACTAATGAGATAAATCCGGAAAAGCCTCCCGTGACTTAGGTAAGTCACCCTGAATACAGGAGAGTATCTCATTATAACTTATACCAAGATGAAGTGCCCAACTCCATCTCTCAGTTATGAACAAGTTTATTGTTTCAAGTGTCCATGACTCAGACCTAACTGTGTGTAGCCACTACACACCTAAGTCATTACTAGAAAACAACGGGCCTTACACAACCATACATATACACAGTATAAAGAGAAAGAAGTCATTCCATTAAATAACCAATAAATATCCAGTTACAGAGATGAAAGTGCAGTCAGTGGGCTTTAGGGCATACACCAATCCCAACAATCTCCCACTTGCACTAAAGATCACTACGACCTAACCTAACTCCCATAGACTCAACATGTGAAGTAAACACTTTCTCAGTAAGAGTCTTAGTGAATGGGTCAGCTAAGTTATTTGCTGAGGCAATCTGCTCTACCACTATTTCTCCGTCCTGGACGAATTCCCGGATCAAGTGGTACTTTCTCTGAATGTGCTTGCCTTTCTTGTGATTCCTGGGCTCTTTGCAATTAGCTACTGCTCCAGTATTGTCGCAGTACATGACAATCGGTTTCTGCACTGCAGGAACAACTCCTAATTCCAATAGGAATTTTCTGAGCCATACTGCTTCCTTCGCAGCTTCCGATGCCGCCACATACTCTGCCTCCATGGTAGAATCAGCAGTACAATCTTGCTTGACACTTTTCCATGATATAGCCCCTCCTGATAGAGTAAAGACGTATCCTGAGGTAGACTTTCTGCCATCTACATCTGACTGGAAATCCGAGTCTGTATACGCCAGTGGCGTTAGATCATCTGCTCGGTAGACTAGCATATAATCTTTCGTTCTCCGAAGATACTTGAATATATGCTTAACCGCTGTCCAGTGCATAGGTCCAGGGTTTGATTGATATCTGCTAACCATGCCAACGGCAAAGCAAATATCTGGTCTAGTACATAACATTGCATACATGAGGCTTCCAACAGCTGATGCATATGGTACTCTCCTCATGCTTTCTATCTCCTCAGATGTCTTCGGACATTGATTCCGAGATAGTGGCACTCCATGTCTAGAAGGTAGCAAGCCCTTCTTGGAGTCATGCATGTTATACTTGATCAATATCTTCTCAATATACGAAGATTGGGATAAGGCTAACATCTTGTTCTTGCGATCTCGCAAAAGCTTGATCCCTAAGACATAGCTCGCTTCACCCAAATCCTTCATCTGAAATTGAGATGATAACCAAACCTTAGTAGACGACAAGATGCCAACATCATTTCCAATGAGTAATATGTCATCCACATATAGGACTAAAAATGCAACTGCGTTTCCACTCCCTTTCTTATACACACATGGTTCATCAATGTTTTGATCAAAGCCAAAGGATTTGACTGCCTGATTAAACTTGATGTTCCATGCCCTAGATGCTTGCTTAAGTCCATAAATGGACTTCTTAAGCTTACAGACCATGTTCTCTTGGCCACCAGCAATGAATCCCTCTGGTTGCATCATATAGATGCATTCGTCAAGACTTCCATTAAGAAAAGCTGTCTTGACATCCATTTGCCATATCTCGTAGTCATAATGACATGCGATGGCTAAGAGAATCCTTATGGACTTGAGCATGGCTACTGGCGAAAAGGTTTCCTCATAATCGATACCCTCTTTCTGAGTATATCCTTTCGCCACCAGTCTTGCTTTGAAGGTTTCAACCTTCCCATCCACTCCTCTCTTTCTCTTGTAGATCCACTTGCACCCTATGGGTTTGATCCCTTCAGGTGCATCCACAAGTTCCCAGACTTGATTGGAATACAGAGAATCCAATTCAGATTTCATCGCTTGCTGCCACAGGTCAGCATCTATGTCCGTTACTGCTTCATCGTAACTAGTAGGATCCTCAACCAAATCCTCGGAGTCTGTCATGAAAGACACTCCCAGGTATCTATCTGGTGGTCTAGAAATTCTCCCACTCCGACGAGGCTCCGGAGTGTTAAAAGGAATGTCTTGATTTTCTACAGTCTCAGGATCTGGCACAGATGTTGCAGGAGTTTCTGAAAGAATCTCCTCAAGTGTTTCTTTACAACCAAGCTCTTGGTGCATCATGCAATCATCCTCCAAGTATCTAGCATGAGTGCTGATAAGCACCTTTTGCTCCTTTGGATGATAAAAGATGCCTCCTCTTGTTCCCTTAGGATACCCAATGAAGTAGCACATTTCCGATCTGGGTTCTAGCTTGGTAGCTTTATCATTCAGTACATAAGCTGGACAACCCCAAATGTGGATATGTTTTAAACTGGGTTTTCGACCTGTCCACATTTCTTGAGGTGTCCTAGGTACTGATTTAGAAGGTACCAGATTCAAAATGTATGCTGCTGCTTCTAGGGCATATCCCCAAAATGATATGGGTAAGGTTGCATGACTCATCATGGACCTTACCATATCAAGAAGGGTACGGTTTCTTCTCTCTGCTACACCATTTTGCTGGGGTGTACCCGGTGCAGACAACTGAGACACAATCCCATGTTGTGTGAGGTACTCCTTGAACTCACCCAGGAGGTACTCGCCACCTCGATCAGATCGAAGAGCTTTGATATGTTTCCCCAGTTGTAGCTCCGCCTCAGCCTTGAATTGTTTGAACTTATCAAACGCTTCAGACTTGCGTCGCATTAGGTACACATATCCATACCTAGAGTAATCATCAGTGAAGGTGATGAAATACTCATAACCTCCTCTAGCTAGTTTGTTCATAGGACCACACACATCAGTGTGAACCAATTCTAACAACTCCTTTGACCTCAGTCCCTTTCCAGAGAATGACCTTTTGGTCATCTTTCCCATGAGACAAGATTCACCACTGAGGAAAAGGTTCGAGATCTAATGAGCTCAGAAGCCCATCCTCTACCAACCTCTGAATCCGTTTTAGGTTAATATGACCCAAACGTAAGTGCCAAAGATAAGTGTCATTGGTCGAAGATACCTTCCTCTTAAGGGAAGATGAGCTTTCTAGTTGTACATTGTGCAGTGAGGGAGCAATAGGATATATATAAAATAAGTTATCATGCATTCTACCGGAACATATAATATTTCCATCTCTACTGATATCACCCCAGAATGGAAAGAAACTGAATAATTAAATTCAATAAGTCTGGAAACTGAAATTAAATTCTTCCTTATGTCCGGAACATAGATAACATTGTTTAAAACTAATATCCTATTATGCGGAAAATGTAAGGTAACAGCTCCCACTGCAACAGCCCATATCTTTGCTCCATTTCCAACTCTAAGGTCAAACTCCCCTTTCTCAAGCTTTTTCATTATCTGAAACCCCTGCAATGAATTGCAGATATGATTAGTGGCTCCAGAGTCTACTATCCAAGAATCAGTAGAATCAACCACATGGCAGGTTTCAATGTAGTAGGAAAGAGATATACCTTTCTTATCTGAGCCTAGGAGCTTGGGACAATCTTTCTTCCAGTGACCTTTGAGGCCGCACTTGAAGCATTTCCCTTTGGGCTTTTCACCTGTGCCTTTGTCCTTCTTCCCAGCATTGCCCTTTTTCTGTCCTTTTCCCTTACCCTGCTTCTTCTTGAACTTTTTCCCTTTCGGGTTGAGTTTAGAGGAAGACTGGGAAAAGTGAAGTTGGCCTTTAGGCTTCATGATGGCCTCTGCCGCCTGGAGTTCTTTCATTAACTCAGAGAGAGTCATGTCCATCTTGCTCATGTTGAAGTTGAGCTTGAACTGGTTGAAAGACCCCGGCAGAGTTTCTAGAATCATATCAGTCTGACTCCCTGCATCAATCTCAGCCCCTAGGATCTCAGCTTCATTGAAACAATCCATCATCTTGAGCATGTGCTCTCTGACAGGTGTTCCCTCAGCCATCCTAGAATTCATGATTGTCCTTAAAGCAGCTTGCCTAGCTGGCCTGCTTCTGTCTGCGAACATCTCAGACAAGGACAACATGATATCTGAAGCTGTGTCCATTTGCTCATGCTGCGTTTGCAACACGTTGGACATGGAAGCAAGCATGTAGCATTTAGCCATGCTATTCGCCTTTTTCCATTTCTTTTCAGCCTCTAGCTGGTCATCTGTAGAATAATCATCAATGGTAGGACAGGGTTCCGACAAAACATACTTGTACTCCTCAGCGGTGAGTACTATGTTAAGGTTTCTTTTCCAGTCTACGTAATTTGGGCCAGTCAATTTGTTCTCACGCAGAATACTCATCAATGGGCTAAAAGAGTCCTTCCCCATCTCTCTGGATATATATAACAGGTTATAATTAGACGTGCAGTATATATGTAACATGTATATGGTGCTTGTAATAAAAGGAAAAACATGCACAAGACTTTTTACATTATATAACCCTAATTATAATGTATCAGTGTCTCAACTTCCTCATAGACCCTCCATCGAAGGGATGGTCGAGCCTACAGTCACGTTGAGTTAAGCATTGCTTATTTGGATTATCACTGTCTGGATACGCATATCCAGTGATAGTCCAATCACTGATTGGTTTGGCCTCATATGACAAATAACACTAACTCCTAGGGAGAGGTTATTACCGTCTTATGTCAAGTGTATTACCATCTCTTATGAGCATTCCCAGAATGTCTATGACTCAAGTCCTTCGAAGGGAAGTGACTTTAATCCTATCTTGAAGTGAACTTTAGTAAAGAACTCCACCGAAGGGATGGCCGTTCCCACCAACACTTCATTGACATTCTATAGAAGTGATCTTTAGTAAAGAACTCCACCGAAGGGATGGCCGCTCCCACTAACACCTCATTACGAATATTCACATTAGTTCACCTACTAACCCATCGAAGCAATCTTTAGTAAAGAACTCCACCGAAGGGATGGCCGCTCCCACTAACACTCCAATGAGATAGCATGAACCGAAAATGGAAAGCCGTGGGGTTTTTCCAAGCCCCTCTCCCACTTGATTATTTAACACTAGGGTTTTGAAAAACACTTTTGATCGTTACTCAAACCTTGTTTAAATCTAGCAAACTTGGTTAACAATTTTCATGACTCAATTGCTTAAGTCATAAAAAAAAACTTTTGCTTTAAAACATATTGAGTAAAGATCTTGGGACCAATGGGTTATGGGCCCACTATGGTATCAACATATTAGATTTTAGTTTGGCCTCTTTAGGAAACTTAAGGTACCAAGATAAACTAAACCCTATCCAATTTTAAACCTTAGACAAATAGAAGGTGCTGGTCTAAGATCCGTTTAAAAACAATTTGCCAAACAAAAACAATCCAATATAGAAAGATGCCAATTTTAAGAACCTAGTGGTGGCCATGTTACTAGGTGATAAACATAGCAATTATATAAAGCATTCAACCATGCATTCCATATATAAAAGCAAATAAAAGAATGCAATCCTTGATGGCTCCCTGCTATTTCGGACTTCAAATCCTTTTCCAATTAGGAAACTTGGTTAAGAGTCCTACTTGCGCTAGGAAACCTCCGTTGCCTCCGTCACCATGGGACCCGGTTTGTTGCAACCTTCCTCGCTTGAAACTTTCCTTTTCTTGCTTGTTACAATAAATCAAATTTATACAAGCAAACTCATGAAAAACAAAAACCCAAAATTACATTGGAGATACCTATGCTTTTCAAGAAAGCTTACATCAAGACTAGTTGAAATATAAACAAGGAAATAATTACAACTTCCTATGATTGCTAACCGCGCAATCGTACACTTTCCAACTAATAAAAAAAAAAAAAAAAACATCCAAATCCACACACATACATGCTAACCATCAAGGATGCAATTATATGGCTGCAAACAAAGAGGTTAGTGCATACAAAGTGCTATGTACAGCACTATATAGTGATCTGAAATTTTTCCAGCACCCTGGAAAAATATTCCTGCACACTTTTATGCAGTCAACAGCAAACTGAAATTGTTCCAGCAGCCATTTCTGCATTCTCTTTATGCAGTCAACAGCAAACTGAAATTGTTCCAGCAGCCTGGAAAAAATTTCTGCATTCTCTTTATGCAGTAAACAGCAAACTGAAATTGTTCCAGCAGCCTGGAAAAAATTTCTGCATTCTCTTTATGCAGTAAACAGCAAACATTGTTCCAGCAGCCTCTGCATTCTCTTTATGCAGTAAACAGTGCTCTGGGTAAATTCCAGCAGCCTGGAACAGATTTCTGCACACTATTTATGCAGTAAACAGCAAACTAAAGGGCGCCACCATGCCCTTAAATAATCTAGGATAGATATCCACACAACATGGGATCATGATTAATCATGGTGTGGCTCTGATACCATTGAAAGATAGTGTGATTCAGATCTGAACTCCTTTAAGAGAAGAGTTCTATGGCTGGAATTTTGAAACTTTTAACTAGGATCAGAATTAGAA
The DNA here is from genome assembly GCA_003546025.1 of Camphora micrantha. Taxonomy (NCBI): domain Eukaryota; kingdom Viridiplantae; phylum Streptophyta; class Magnoliopsida; order Laurales; family Lauraceae; genus Camphora; species Camphora micrantha. Next base: position 7,965 of record QPKB01001332.1, read on the forward strand.
AGCAAACCAGCCATGTAAATCACACCATAACACCATGCAATCATAATCAACTTGTGTGAAAACAAATAAGATACAAAGAAGAACACATACCTGATGTTCTTAGGTCGAAAAACCTCTGGAAACTGAACTTTAAAATCAGATTCTTTAGACTGCAATATTCAGCAACCTTGCTGGAATTTCTCTGCAGCAGGTTCCCTTCTAGTCTTCTCCTCTATTCCCCTTTCTTCTAATCTGATTGGTTAGTGTTGGTGGAACACAACCAGGTTTCCTTCTTCTTGTTGTTCTTGATTTTATGTGAGAAGACCAGACCTGATATGGTCTTTCTCCAAGAGGAAAACGTGGACCAACAAGAAGTTCTCTCTTTGTGCAAGACAACTATGGACGTCCTAGGGCTCTGTTTTCTTTTTTTTTTCTCCTTCTTTGTTTGCTGATCACGCCCAGGGGAGGATACCCAGCCATATATATATATAAAGGGAAAATCCTTTTAGAAAGATCTTTCCTTAAAGAATAAGGAAACCAAGAGTTTCTAACCAAAAAGGAAACCATCCCCCTATGGACGTCCAGCCCCTTATTGCAACTAGTTTAGTTTCTAAAAATAATTAGAAGGCTACTAAACTTAAGGAGAACTTGCACAAAAAGAAAAAACTTCCAAGTGATAGGAACTACACAAACTTAGGACCCACAAATTAGGGACCACATTGGCTAGCCCACACTAACTATGGTCCATGCACCAAATAATTTATCTAGAGATGTAATTCATGTATGCCTTCATGGACCTATTTGAATTTACACTCAAAATTATTTCTCCACACATTTAAACAATTTAGGAAACCTTGCCAATCTAGGAAAGTGGCTAGAGAAGGGACCAAAAGACATATTTGCCCTTGGCTCCCAAAATGACCAAAATGTCCATGCTAACCCCATAGCAACACAAGGATCATTTTAACCTTAACTCATTCCACTAGAGAGTTATGGTTGCACTCCAGGGACAAATATTAAATTGCAAATAAAGCTCATCATAAACTGACGATTGTCTTTGACCTACCAAGTACAATGACCACAATGCCCCTCTATGTAACATCCATAATCAAGTAGGTTAACCGATGTACTATCTACCTTCTTGATTACATCTCAACCTTAGAATTTCATATCCTTGACCTAATCATCATTTGGATATCATTCTCTTGATCCAGGGAGCGACCCACAAGTTCAATATCCATATGGAACATCCATATACTAAGATCTTAGATTCTGATGATTAATCGGATAATTCTAAGGGGGACGATCATTCCATCAAGTGATGGCATAGATTCCATATTGCATTTGCACGTCCCAACTGATCAAGCCCAAGCACCCAAAACACAGAGCTGTTGACCCATGAACAGGATCTCACCCATAGTGAATTAAAGCACAAGAACTTGACTTCGTCAGTTCATCCACAAATGCTCAAGATTAAGAGCACTGGTCACTCAGTAGCATGAGGTGATTTGATCTCTCTCTGTGATAGTACTATTTTAGAGATCACACCTACAAGTGGTCCTGTTCAATGCATGACACATGCACTAATGAGATAAATCCGGAAAGACCTCCCGTGACTTAGGTAAGTCACCCTGAATACAGGAGAGTATCTCATTTATAACTTATACCAAGATGAAGTGCCCAACTCCATCTCTCAGTTATGAACAAGTTTATTGTTTCAAGTGTCCATGTCTCAGACCTTACTGTGTGTAGCCACTACACACCTGAGTCATTTACTAGAAAACAACGGGCCTTACACAACCATACATATACACCAATATAAAGAGAAAGATGTCATTCCATTAAATAACCAATAAATATCCAGTTACAGAGATGAAAGTGCAGTCAGTGGGCTTTAGGGCATACACCAATCCCAACAAGGACGTCATCAATAAACACTACTGCCGAGTGATCCAAGTACTGAGCAAACACTTTGTTCATGAGAGCCATGAAGACAGCTGGTGCATTGGTCAATCCAAAGGGCATTACTAGAAACTCATAATGCCCATACCTCGTTCGAAAAGCCGTTTTCTGCACATCTGAATCTCTAACTCTCAACTGATGATACCCAGATCTCAGTTCTATCTTGGAAAAGTATCCTGCTCCTTGCAATTGGTCAAGCAATTCATCAATCCTAGGCAAAGGGTACTTGTTCTTGACAGTCACTTGATTCAATTTCCTGTAATCAATGCACATTCTCAAGCTTCCATCCTTCTTCTTCACAAATAAAACCGGTGCTCCCCAAGGTGAAACACTTGGCCTAACAAAACCCTTGCTCAACAATTCTTGCAATTGAAGTTTCAACTCACCCAATTCTGCTGGAGCCATCCTGTAAGGTGCAATGGAGATCGGAGCTGTCCCTGGAAGAAGCTCTATAGTGAACTCAACTTCCCTAATTGGTGGTAATCCCGGGATTTCTTCTGGAAAAACATCCGGAAATTCACACACAACGGGGGATTCCCTCCACCCCTTGGGACTGTTTATCCTCCGTGATAAACGCTACAAAAGCTTCACATCCACTATGAATCAACCTGCTTGCCTTAAGCACTGAAATGAACCCTGCTCTAGATGGTTTCTTGATCCCCTGAAACAACAATCATGCTTGCTCTCCTTGCAATCTGAATGTTATGATTTTGGTAAAACAATCCATGGTGGCATGATATGCTTCTAACCAATCCATGCCTAAAATGATGTGAAAATCATTCATGTCTAGAACAATAAGATTGGCTGGTAAATTAACATCTCCTAACAAAACTGGACAGTTAGGGTAATAGGTTCTACACTCAACCTGTCTACCCACTGGTGTTGTAACAAGCAAGATATAATCCAGTTGGCTATGTGGTGCATCAATCATCTTGACAAACATAGGAGATATAAAAGAATGTGTTGATCCAGGATCAAATAAAATCTGTGCTTCTACTCCACAAACAAGAAGTTTACCTTCTACCACGTTTCCTGCAGCTTCAGCATCTGCACGGTTGAGGTTAAATAGACGTCCTTGCTGCTGTGGCCTATTCTGTGCCTGATTCTGCCTACCTTGGACATTCCTATTCTGCGGAGGAGGACGAACATTCTGATGCTGCTGTGGCCTTGCTTGCTG
>QPKB01001333.1:0-11079 GCA_003546025.1 Camphora micrantha
AATTGAAATGCCCAAGGCAGACAGAACCAAGCACAAAAGAGGCCACAGCAGCATGGACGTTTGTTTAATCTCAATCGTACGGATGTTGAAGCTACGGGAGATGTGGTAGAAGGTAAACTCCTTATTTATGGAGTAGAAGCACAGATTTTATTTGATCCTGGATCAACACACTCATTTTTATCTCCCATTTTTTTGTAAAGATGATTGATGCACCACATAGTCAATTGGATTATATTTGATTGTTACAACACAAGTAGGTAAAACAAGTTGAGTGTAGAACCTATTACCCTAACTGTCCAGTTTTGTTAGGAGAAGTTAATTTACCAACCAACCTTAGTTGTGGAAGACATGCATGATTTTGTCACATCATCTTAGGTATGGGATTGGTTAAGAAGCATATCATGCTACTATAGATTGTTTTAGCAAAACCATAACATTTCAGATTGCAAGGAGAACAGGCAGAACTGATGTTTCAGGGAAACAGAAAAAACAAACAAATCACCTCATGCTACTGAGTGACCAGTGCTCTTAATCTTGAGCATTTGTGGATGAACTGACGAAGTCAAGTTCTTGTGCTTTAATTCACTATGGGTGAGATCCTGTTCATGGGTCAACAGCTCTGTGTTTTGGGTGCTTGGGCTTGATTAGTTGGGACGTGCAAATGCAATATGGAATCTATGCCATCACATGATGGAATGATCGTCCCCTTAGAATTATCCGATTAATCATCAGAATCTAAGATCTTAGTATATGGATGTTCCATATGGATATTGAACTTGTGGGTCGCTCCCTGGATCAAGAGAATGATATCCAAATGATGATTAGGTCAAGGATATGAAATTCTAAGGTTGAGATATAATCAAGAAGGTAGATAGTACATCGGTTAACCTACTTGATTATGGATGTTACATAGAGGGGCATTGTGGTCATTGTACTTGGTAGGTCAAAGACAATCGTCAGTTTATGATGAGCTTTATTTGCAATTTAATATTTGTCCCTGGAGTGCAACCATAACTCTCTAGTGGAATGAGTTAAGGTTAAAATGATCCTAGTGTTGCTATGGGGTTAGCATGGACATTTTGGTCATTTTGGGAGCCAAGGGCAAATATGTCTTTTGGTCCCTTCTCTAGCCACTTTCCTAGATTGGCAAGGTTTCCTGAATTGTTTAAATGTGTGGAGAAATAATTTTGAGTGTAAATTCAAATAGGTCCATGAAGGCATACATGAATTACATCTCTAGATAAATTATTTGGTGCATGGACCATAGTTAGTGTGGGCTAGCCAATGTGGTCCCTAGTTTGTGGGTCCTAAGTTTGTGTAGGTCCTATCACTTGGAAGGTTTTCTTTTTGTGCAAGTTCTCCTTAAGTTTAGTAGCTTTCTAATTATTTTTAGAAACTAAACTAGTTGCAATAAGGGGCTGGACGTCCAAAGGGGGTGGTTTCCTTTTTGGTTGGAAACTCTTGGTTTCCTTATTCTTTAAGGAAAGATCTTTCTAAAAGGTTCTTCCTCTTTATAAATATGGCTGGGTATCCTCCCCTTGGGCGTGCATGAGCATTAAGAAGGAGAGAAAAAAACCCTTTGGGCGTGGAAGAGAGGTAGAACAGCCAGCCACCCTTTGGACGTCCACAATTGTCTTGCACAAAGAAGAGAACTTCTTGTTGGTCCTCGTTTTTCCTCTTGGAGAAAGACCATATCAGGTCTGGTCTTCTAACATAGAAATCAAGGAAAACAAGAAGAAGGAAACCTGGTTGTGTTCCACCAACACTAACCAATCAGATTAGAAGAAAGGGGAATAGAGGAGAAGACTAGAAGGGAACCTGCTGCAGAGAAATTCCAGCAAGGTTGCTGAATATTGCAGTCTAAAGAATCTGATTTTAAAGTTCAGTTTCCAGAGGTTTTTCGACCTAAGAACATCAGGTATGTGTTCTTCTTTGTATCTTATTTGTTTTCACACAAGTTGATTATGATTGAATGGTGTTATGGTGTGATTTACATGGCTGGTTTGCTTTCTAATTCTGATCCTAGTTAAAAGTTTCAAAATTCCAGCCATAGAACTCTTCTCTTAATAGGAGTTCAGATCTGAATCACACTATCTTTCAATGGTATCAGAGCCACACCATGATTAATCATGATCCCATGTTGTGTGGATATCTATCCTAGATTAATTAAGGGCATGGTGGCGCCCTTTAGGTTGCTGTTTATTGAATAAATAGTGTGCAGAAATATAATCAGGCTGCTGGAATTTACCCAGAGTACTGTTTACTGCATAAATAGAATGCAGAAATCTTTTCCAGGCTGCTGGAAAAAATTTCAGATTGCTGTTGACTGCATAAAGAGTGCAGGAATATTTTTCCAGGGTGCTGGAAAAATTTCAGATCTCTTTATAGTGCTGTACATAGCACTTCGAATGCACTAACCTCTTTGTTTGCAGCCATATAATTGCATCCTTGATGGTTCGCATGTATGTGTGTGGATTTGGATGTTTTTTATTAGTTGGAAAGTGTACGATTGCGCGGTTAGCAATCATAGGAAGTTGTAATTATTTCCTTGTTTATATTTCAACTAGTCTTGATGTAAGCTTTCTTGAAAAGCATAGGTATCTCCAATGTAATTTTGGGTTTTTTGTTTTTCATGGTTTTGCTTGTATAAATTTGATTTATTGTAACAAGCAAGAAAAGGAAAGTTTCAAGCAAGGAAGGTTGCAACGAACCGGGTCCCATGGTGACGGAGGCAACGGAGGTTTCCTAACGCAAGTAGGACTCTTAACCAAGTTTCCTAATTGGAAAAGGATTTGAAGTCCGAAATAGCAGGGAGCCATCAAGGATTGCATTCTTTTATTTGCTTTTATATATGGAATGCATGGTTGAATGCTTTATATAATTGCTATGTTTATCACCTAGTAACATGGCCACCACTAGGTTCTTAAAATTGGCATCTTTCTATATTGGATTGTTTTTGTTTGGCAAATTGTTTTTAAACGGATCTTAGACCAGCACCTTCTATTTGTCTAAGGTTTAAAATTGGATAGGGTTTAGTTTACCTTGGTACCCTAAGTTTCCAAAAGAGGCCAAACTAAAATCTAATATGTTGATACCATAGTGGGCCCATAACCCATTGGTCCCAAGATCTTTACTCAATATGTTTTAAAGCAAAAGTTTTTTTTTTTTTGTGTGACTTAAGCAATTGAGTCATGAAAATTGTTAACCAAGTTTGCTAGATTTAAACAAGGTTTGAGTAACGATCAAAAGTGTTTTTCAAAACCCTAGTGTTAAATAATCAAGTGGGAGAGGGGCTTGGAAAAACCCCACGGCTTTCCATTTTCGGTTCATGCTATCTCATTGGAGTGTTAGTGGGAGCGACCATCCCTTCGGTGGAGTTCTTTACTAAAGATTGCTTCGATGGGTTAGTAGGTGAACTAATGTGAATATTCGTAATGAGGTGTTAGTGGGAGCGGCCATCCCTTCGGTGGAGTTCTTTACTAAAGATCACTTCTATAGAATGTCAATGAAGTGTTGGTGGGAGCGGCCATCCCTTCGGTGGAGTTCTTTACTAAAGTTCACTTCAAGAAAGGATTAAAGTCACTTCCCTTCAAAGGACTTGAGTCATAGACATTCTGGGAATGCTCATAAGAGATGGTAATACACTTGACATAAGACGGTAATAACCTCTCCCTAGGAGTTAGTGTTATTTGTCATATGAGGCCAAAACCAATCAGTGATTGGACTATCACTGGATATGCGTATCCAGACAGTGATAATCCAAATAAGCAATGCTTAACTCAACGTGACTGTAGGCTCAACCATCCCTTCGATGGAGGGTCTATGAGGAAGTTGAGACACTGATACATTATAATTAGGGTTATATAATGTAAAAAGTCTTGTGCATGTTTATCCTTTTATTACAAGCACCCTATACATGTTACATATATACTGCACGTCTAATTATAACCTGTTTATATATATCCAGAGAGATGGGGAAGGACTCTTTTAGCCCATTGATGAGTATTCTGCGTGAGAACAAATTGACTGGCCCAAATTACGTAGACTGGAAAAGAAACCTTAACATAGTACTCACCGCTGAGGAGTACAAGTATGTTTTGTCGGAACCCTGTCCTACCGTTGATGATTATTCTACAGATGACCAGCTAGAGGCTGAAAGGAAATGGAAAAAGGCGAATAGCATGGCCAAATGCTACATGCTTGCTTCCATGTCCAACGTGTTGCAAACGCAGCATGAGCAAATGGACACAGCTTCAGATATCATGTTGTCCTTGTCTGAGATGTTCGCAGACAGAAGCAGGCCAGCTAGGCAAGCTGCTTTAAGGACAATCATGAATTCTAGGATGGCTGAGGGAACACCTGTCAGAGAGCACATGCTCAAGATGATGGATTGTTTCAATGAAGCTGAGATCCTAGGGGCTGAGATTGATGCAGGGAGTCAGACTGATATGATTCTAGAAACTCTGCCGGGGTCTTTCAACCAGTTCAAGCTCAACTTCAACATGAGCAAGATGGACATGACTCTCTCTGAGTTAATGAAAGAACTCCAGGCGGCAGAGGCCATCATGAAGCCTAAAGGCCAACTTCACTTTTCCCAGTCTTCCTCTAAACTCAACCCGAAAGGGAAAAAGTTCAAGAAGAAGCAGGGTAAGGGAAAAGGACAGAAAAAGGGCAATGCTGGGAAGAAGGACAAAGGCACAGGTGAAAAGCCCAAAGGGAAATGCTTCAAGTGCGGCCTCAAAGGTCACTGGAAGAAAGATTGTCCCAAGCTCCTAGGCTCAGATAAGAAAGGTATATCTCTTTCCTACTACATTGAAACCTGCCATGTGGTTGATTCTACTGATTCTTGGATAGTAGACTCTGGAGCCACTAATCATATCTGCAATTCATTGCAGGGGTTTCAGATAATGAAAAAGCTTGAGAAAGGGGAGTTTGACCTTAGAGTTGGAAATGGAGCAAAGATATGGGCTGTTGCAGTGGGAGCTGTTACCTTACATTTTCCGCATAATAGGATATTAGTTTTAAACAATGTTATCTATGTTCCGGACATAAGGAAGAATTTAATTTCAGTTTCCAGACTTATTGAATTTAATTATTCAGTTTCTTTCCATTCTGGGGTTGATATCAGTAGAGATGGAAATATTATATGTTCCGGTAGAATGCATGATAACTTATTTTATATATATCCTATTGCTCCCTCACTGCACAATGTACAACTAGAAAGCTCATCTTCCCTTAAGAGGAAGGTATCTTCGACCAATGACACTTATCTTTGGCACTTACGTTTGGGTCATATTAACCTAAAACGGATTCAGAGGTTGGTAGAGGATGGGCTTCTGAGCTCATTAGATCTCGAACCTTTTCCTCAGTGTGAATCTTGTCTCATGGGAAAGATGACCAAAAGGTCATTCTCTGGAAAGGGACTGAGGTCAAAGGAGTTGTTAGAATTGGTTCACACTGATGTGTGTGGTCCTATGAACAAACTAGCTAGAGGAGGTTATGAGTATTTCATCACCTTCACTGATGATTACTCTAGGTATGGATATGTGTACCTAATGCGACGCAAGTCTGAAGCGTTTGATAAGTTCAAACAATTCAAGGCTGAGGCGGAACTACAACTAGGGAAACATATCAAAGCTCTTCGATCTGATCGAGGTGGCGAGTACCTCCTGGGTGAGTTCAAGGAGTACCTCACACAACATGGGATTGTGTCTCAGTTGTCTGCACCGGGTACACCCCAGCAAAATGGTGTAGCAGAGAGAAGAAACCGTACCCTTTTTGATATGGTAAGGTCCATGATGAGTCATGCAACCCTACCCATATCATTTTGGGGATATGCCCTAGAAGCAGCAGCATACATTTTGAATCTGGTACCTTCTAAATCAGTACCTAGGACACCTCAAGAAATGTGGACAGGTCGAAAACCCAGTTTAAAACATATCCACATTTGGGGTTGTCCAGCTTATGTACTGAATGATAAAGCTACCAAGCTAGAACCCAGATCGGAAATGTGCTACTTCATTGGGTATCCTAAGGGAACGAGAGGAGGCATCTTTTATCATCCAAAGGAGCAAAAGGTGCTTATCAGCACTCATGCTAGATACTTGGAGGATGATTGCATGATGCACCAAGAGCTTGGTTGTAAAGAAACACTTGAGGAGATTCTTTCAGAAACTCCTGCAACATCTGTGCCAGATCCTGAAATTTGTAGAAAATCAAGACATTCCTTTTTAACACTCCGGAGCCTCGTCGGAGTGGGAGAATTTCTAGACCACCAGATAGATACCTGGGAGTGTCTTTCATGACAGACTCCGAGGATTTGGTTGAGGATCCTACTAGTTACAATGAAGCAGTAACGGACATAGATGCTGACCTGTGGCAGCAAGCGATGAAATCTGAATTGGATTCTCTGTATTCCAATCAAGTCTGGGAACTTGTGGATGCACCTGAAGGGATCAAACCCATAGGGTGCAAGTGGATCTACAAGAGAAAGAGAGGAGTGGATGGGAAGGTTGAAACCTTCAAAGCAAGACTGGTGGCGAAAGGATATACTCAGAAAGAGGGTATCGATTATGAGGAAACCTTTTCGCCAGTAGCCATGCTCAAGTCCATAAGGATTCTCTTAGCCATCGCATGTCATTATGACTACGAGATATGGCAAATGGATGTCAAGACAGCTTTTCTTAATGGAAGTCTTGACGAATTGCATCTATATGATACAACCAGAGGGATTCATTGCTGGTGGCCAAGAGAACATGGTCTGTAAGCTTAAGAAGTCCATTTATGGACTTAAGCAAGCATCTAGGGCATGGAACATCAAGTTTAATCAGGCAGTCAAATCCTTTGGCTTTGATCAAAACATTGATGAACCATGTGTGTATAAGAAAGGGAGTGGAAACGCAGTTGCATTTTTAGTCCTATATGTGGATGACATATTACTCATTGGAAATGATGTTGGCATCTTGTCGTCTACTAAGGTTTGGTTATCATCTCAATTTCAGATGAAGGATTTGGGTGAGGCGAGCTATGTCTTAGGGATCAAGCTTTTGCGAGATCGCAAGAACAAGATGTTAGCCTTATCCCAATCTTCGTATATTGAGAAGATATTGATCAAGTATAACATGCATGACTCCAAGAAGGGCTTGCTACCTTCTAGACATGGAGTGCCACTATCTCGGAATCAATGTCCGAAGACATCTGAGGAGATAGAAAGCATGAGGAGAGTACCATATGCATCAGCTGTTGGAAGCCTCATGTATGCAATGTTGTGTACTAGACCAGATATTTGCTTTGCCGTTGGCATGGTTAGCAGATATCAATCAAACCCTGGACCTATGCACTGGACAGCGGTTAAGCATATATTCAAGTATCTTCGGAGAACGAAAGATTATATGCTAGTCTACCGAGCAGATGATCTAACGCCACTGGCGTATACAGACTCGGATTTCCAGTCAGATGTAGATGGCAGAAAGTCTACCTCAGGATACGTCTTTACTCTATCAGGAGGGGCTATATCATGGAAAAGTGTCAAGCAAGATTGTACTGCTGATTCTACCATGGAGGCAGAGTATGTGGCGGCATCGGAAGCTGCGAAGGAAGCAGTATGGCTCAGAAAATTCCTATTGGAATTAGGAGTTGTTCCTGCAGTGCAGAAACCGATTGTCATGTACTGCGACAATACTGGAGCAGTAGCTAATTGCAAAGAGCCCAGGAATCACAAGAAAGGCAAGCACATTCAGAGAAAGTACCACTTGATCCGGGAATTCGTCCAGGACGGAGAAATAGTGGTAGAGCAGATTGCCTCAGCAAATAACTTAGCTGACCCATTCACTAAGACTCTTACTGAGAAAGTGTTTACTTCACATGTTGAGTCTATGGGAGTTAGGTTAGGTCGTAGTGATCTTTAGTGCAAGTGGGAGATTGTTGGGATTAGTGTATGCCCTAAAGCCCACTGACTGCACTTTCATCTCTGTAACTGGATATTTATTGGTTATTTAATGGAATGACTTCTTTCTCTTTATACTTGTGTATTTGTATGGTTGTATAAGGCCCATTGTTTTCTAGTAATGACTTAGGTGTGTAGTGGCTACACACAGTTAGGTCTGAGTCATGGACACTTGAAACAATAAACTTGTTCATAACTGAGAGATGGAGTTGGGCACTTCATCTTGGTATAAGTTATAATGAGATACTCTCCTGTATTCAGGGTGACTTACCTAAGTCACGGGAGGCTTTTCCGGATTTATCTCATTAGTGCATGTGTCATGCATTGAACAGGACCACTTGTAGGTGTGATCTCTAAAATAGTACTATCACAGAGAGAGATCAAATCACCTCATGCTACTGAGTGACCAGTGCTCTTAATCTTGAGCATTTGTGGATGAACTGACGAAGTCAAGTTCTTGTGCTTTAATTCACTATGGGTGAGATCCTGTTCATGGGTCAACAGCTCTGTGTTTTGGGTGCTTGGGCTTGATTAGTTGGGACGTGCAAATGCAATATGGAATCTATGCCATCACATGATGGAATGATCGTCCCCTTAGAATTATCCGATTAATCATCAGAATCTAAGATCTTAGTATATGGATGTTCCATATGGATATTGAACTTGTGGGTCGCTCCCTGGATCAAGAGAATGATATCCAAATGATGATTAGGTCAAGGATATGAAATTCTAAGGTTGAGATATAATCAAGAAGGTAGATAGTACATCGGTTAACCTACTTGATTATGGATGTTACATAGAGGGGCATTGTGGTCATTGTACTTGGTAGGTCAAAGACAATCGTCAGTTTATGATGAGCTTTATTTGCAATTTAATATTTGTCCCTGGAGTGCAACCATAACTCTCTAGTGGAATGAGTTAAGGTTAAAATGATCCTAGTGTTGCTATGGGGTTAGCATGGACATTTTGGTCATTTTGGGAGCCAAGGGCAAATATGTCTTTTGGTCCCTTCTCTAGCCACTTTCCTAGATTGGCAAGGTTTCCTGAATTGTTTAAATGTGTGGAGAAATAATTTTGAGTGTAAATTCAAATAGGTCCATGAAGGCATACATGAATTACATCTCTAGATAAATTATTTGGTGCATGGACCATAGTTAGTGTGGGCTAGCCAATGTGGTCCCTAGTTTGTGGGTCCTAAGTTTGTGTAGGTCCTATCACTTGGAAGGTTTTCTTTTTGTGCAAGTTCTCCTTAAGTTTAGTAGCTTTCTAATTATTTTTAGAAACTAAACTAGTTGCAATAAGGGGCTGGACGTCCAAAGGGGGTGGTTTCCTTTTTGGTTGGAAACTCTTGGTTTCCTTATTCTTTAAGGAAAGATCTTTCTAAAAGGTTCTTCCTCTTTATAAATATGGCTGGGTATCCTCCCCTTGGGCGTGCATGAGCATTAAGAAGGAGAGAAAAAAACCCTTTGGGCGTGGAAGAGAGGTAGAACAGCCAGCCACCCTTTGGACGTCCACAATTGTCTTGCACAAAGAAGAGAACTTCTTGTTGGTCCTCGTTTTTCCTCTTGGAGAAAGACCATATCAGGTCTGGTCTTCTAACATAGAAATCAAGGAAAACAAGAAGAAGGAAACCTGGTTGTGTTCCACCAACACTAACCAATCAGATTAGAAGAAAGGGGAATAGAGGAGAAGACTAGAAGGGAACCTGCTGCAGAGAAATTCCAGCAAGGTTGCTGAATATTGCATTCTAAAGAATCTGATTTTAAAGTTCAGTTTCCAGAGGTTTTTCGACCTAAGAACATCAGGTATGTGTTCTTCTTTGTATCTTATTTGTTTTCACACAAGTTGATTATGATTGAATGGTGTTATGGTGTGATTTACATGGCTGGTTTGCTTTCTAATTCTGATCCTAGTTAAAAGTTTCAAAATTCCAGCCAAATAGAACTCTTCTCTTAATAGGAGTTCAGATCTGAATCACACTATCTTTCAGACTAACCACAGCCCCAATCCTCACATTACCATCGGGCGGCGGTGGATTTATTGTTTATACGGATGCTTCAAATGTGGGACGAGAAGAATTATGCAAATCATGACTTGGAATTAGCAACAGTTGTATTTGCTTTGAAGATGTGGAGACGCTATCTCTATGGAGAGAAATTTGAAGTCCATTCTGACCACAGGAGTCTGCAATATTTGTTCTCACAGAAGGATTTGAATAAGAAGCAGAGACGGTGGATGGAATACATCAAAGACTATGACTTTCCAATTAAGTATCATCCAGGCAAAGTGAACGTAGTAGCAGATGCATTAAGAAGAAAATCAGTAACCATGGCCAGTTTGAGAGGAGTCAGTGTTTTTCAACAGTTTAAAAAGTTAGGTGTGGAAGTGCAGACCCTAAAGTTGGGTGTGATATTAGCAAATATGATAGTATCTGAACCTATTTTTATCCAGAAAATCAAAGACAGTCAGTTGCGAGACCCAGATTTGGCAAAGATTGTAGAACACATTGCAGAACGTCCAGATTTCAGGATGATGAATGGTATATTGTATTTTCGTGATCGGTTATGCGTGCCAAATGTGGATGACTTGAAGAATGAGATAATGACTGAAGCCCACAACACAAGATACTCCATGCATCCGGGTAGCACGAAGATGTATCAGAATTTGAAGAATAGATTTGGTGGAACAACATGAATAGAGAGATAGCTGCTTTTGTATCTCGTTGTTTAACTTGCCAGTTAATTAAAGTAAAACATCAGAAACCCCCAGGTTTGCTACAACCATTAGAGATTCTGGAGTAGAAATGGGAGCACATCACTATGGATTTCGTCTCCGGTTTGCCAAATACGAAGAAGGGGAATAATGCAATATGGATTATTGTAGATCGTCTAACCAAGTCTACTCACTTCATTCCAATGAAGACAGGAAATATGATGCATATGACACCACTTACAAAATTATTCATTGATAAGATTGTTAGTAAGCTTGGTCAGCCCGTCTCCATCACTTCAGACAAAGATAGCAGATTTGTTTCGAAGTTTTGGAAAACTCTTCTTGAATCCATGGGTACCAAACTCCAGTTCAGCACAGCGTATCATCCTTAGACAGATGGTCAGTCAGAACAGACGATACAG
>QPKB01001334.1:0-11077 GCA_003546025.1 Camphora micrantha
TACAATTATTAATGTGTATTAATTACAATCCCAAGAAGGGCTAATAAAAGCCGGACAATACAACTAATATCCACTACCCATTTGTGACGTAACTCCGATGTCAAGCACAATGTCTACAGGACATAGCCGACAAGACAACCTGCAACTCGTGGCTCCACAGCCAACCAAACTCTCAGCTCGGGGCGGGAATCTGAACCTGAGTACCAACATAGTGGGTCAAACACGACGGTTTGGCAAGAGAATGAAAAGATACCACAATATACAATAGATGAAATACCTTGAAAAGCATAGAAATCTGTTTAAACAAGAACTCTAATAAAACCGATAAATCATTTGCTGTAAAACAAGTAAACAAGATAAGACATATGAGGTAACCAAGGATCTCAGTCACTCGAGGCGAGGAGAAACAGGGGATCTCATATAGATACATATACATATACAATACTATACATGACCACGGTAGCGAGCCGGGCATCGGGGACCACAGTAGCAATCTGCGGCATCGGGACAAGACCACGGTAATGACCGGGGTAGCGGGATCCAAACTGCAGCTGGCGGGACAAGAGGGGGATCTCCAAGTCGGTTGATCAGACCAACAGGGTTATCCAAGCCTAGTGGTGCCGACTCATAGGTCAAATACAATCGAGACAATGCAAGCAAATCAAGTACGAATACATAATCAAATAGCAAGACGGGGGTGCTCAAGGGCACACTGACATATCATGTGGTGCAATGCACTTCAGGTCAAGTAACTGTTTCAAGTGTACAATAATACTTTCGGGAAAACCATTCATGTAATGCAAGGCTTGGAAATAGAGAAATATTATGAACTATGCTAAATCAGGAAAGACAATGATTTTAAGATCTAATTGAGTGAATAGGGGTCCCGTATGTCGATCATAGATATGAATTGGTACTCCTTGAGTTTGAAGACATTCCGGGCTCCTTATGCACTTTTACTCTTTTCAAAACTTACAATGAGCTTATGGTTATAACTAGATGTTATGGTAAGAAAATCAAGACTATAAATGGTCCATCCTAAGTATGATGTTAATTCGGAGACATCGAGCAACCTACTCAGTCATCGAAAGGAATAGAATTCGCGATAACCAAGGAAAAGTCTTGTATTTAGATATAACGGAGATATCGCGTCATTCCGTCCCGTTCAAGATTGAAATGAAGTGAACATCGATGTCACCCAACCAACCGTGAGGAGCATCGGCTCAAGACGTCCTCACGCATGGTCAAATGAGTCCAAAGAGGGTAGCCAAGGTCCCACCTAAAACCAAGAAAAGAAAAAAGAAATATAAAAATCTCAAATCCACTGGACTCAATCTGCACAGGGTCCGATCGATCGGCCAAAATACCCACACAGGGCCCGATCGATCGGCCCAAAAACCCTTACAGTTAAAGACAGTCCGATCGATCGGTCTGCACGTCCGATCGATCGGACCTGGGGCGTACAGCAGTTCCGGGAACCTGATTCCTTTCTCTCCTTTTTCCTTTCCTTCCAACACAAAATTAACCAAGGGAAACTATGAACAAGATGACTTAATTACATGCTTCCAAGACATTAAATGAGGCTATCAAGATCATTTATTGCAACCATGGAAAATCAATAGAAGAAATCAATAAAAGCATAAAAACCCATAATTGCTACCAAACCATTTGAAATTTAAAAACATCCAACATTCACTTGCCTCAAGCCTTCAATTAGTGATAAAACCAGCTCTAATCACACTTGCAAGCCAAGAACAAGATCTCTACAAAAAAACCCCAAAACAAACCCTAAAATGGGTCAAAATGAAATGACAAGAAAACCTTTCAATAATGCAAATGTAGCTTCTCAAGGACCAAAAGAACATGAATCTAAAAGCTTAAGAAGAGATCTTACCAAATGGTGTTCCAAATGAACAAGACAAGCTAGAAGATGATCTTTTGGAGATGAGGTTTCACCACAAATAGTACCAATAGGAAGCTCTTGAGGTGGGGAAGAAGATGATGTAACCTTTTGAGATGATGGTGCAAGATTTGGTGAGGATTAGAGATGAAGAAGCAAGAAGGAGAAGAAGAAGAACCAAGCAAAACCCTAGGCTCAGTTATGTGCTGGAAAATGGAGAAGGAAGAAGAGAAATGGGTTCTCTTATAACCAATGAGAGTGGGCTCCACCACTTAAGAACCTAAAAAGGCTGAAATAGCGGTTTTCGGGACTTCGGATGAAATCGACGAAGAAGGAAGAAATGATCGTCGAAATATCTAGTTTCCAAAAAGTATATGTTTCACGGGTTTCGGGAATAACAATAATCCGGTACAGATTTGGTGTGAAAAGACTGTTTTGCCCTCAAAGCTAGAAAAGTCAAGTTTCGGGGTTCGGGACGGGAACGGGATCAACATGAAAGTTGAAGCTATCAGCAAAACAAGTAAATCGGGATGAAATACAAATCAAGAACAAAACGACTAAATCGGGAAAAATACAAATCAAGAACAAACAAGTAAATCGGGATAGAATACAAATCAAGAAAACCAAGATAAAATCCCAAGTACACGTCAAGTCATAAACAAGGGTACCCCCAAAGGGCCCCACACTAAAACCAAGACACTCAAAATATCCCAAAGCTATAACAAAGCTATTTTAAATCCAAATTAAACCAAAAACCACGAGACACACTTAGAGCTAAACACAGCTCCAAAAACACTAATCTGGGCCTCTCGGGTCGGGGTCTCACATCCTCCCCCCCTTAGAACATTTGGTCCTCCAAATGAACTAAACAAAACCAAAAACAAATGGGGATATAATCCCGCACAACGAAAACAAAATCTCAAACTGCTGCTCCCAACGGTCATCTCGAAAGCATCTGGACTAACTGGGTCATCTCTGCTGTAGAACTCTTCGGTCAACTACCAGCAGCTGTCATACATTCTTCCTCTGGCTCGAATCTGTTACTGCCCTGCCAATCTGACTGCTCAAGAATTCTGCCAACTCTGACTCCTCAAGAATCCTGCCAACTCTGACTCCTCAAGAATCCTGCCAACTCTGACTCCTCCTAGGTTCCACCAAGTCTCTCACTCCTAGCCACCTTCAAACAGAAAATTCTGGAACAATTCTCTCAACTTCATCATGACTGTCGAATCTAGGTCTCATATCAAATGCACCATCTTCAAAGTGAACTTCCTGTTAGCTCTAACTTGCGCATTACTCTCGATCCTCTGCACCACAATTTGTCTTTGACGATAACATGCTTGTCCCTTCACTATTCTTCAGCACTAGAAGCTCTGCACCTACTATTGCAACTGTTCTGCCAAGTCTGTTTTCCCAAACAAATCCCAAAATAATTGATTTCCTACTCCGAGCATCTGCCAACTGAAAATTACCTCTGACATTGATAATCTGTCCTGCTCCTGCACAACTGCACTACCTCCAGTCAAACACGAGGGTGAGATGAGTCTGTAGTCAAGGTCTCTGCTTCGGTTGAAGATCTCAAACTGTCCAAACTCTAACTCAGCAACTAGCTCTTCTGACACCCATCAAAAGTTCTAACATCACTTCTAATCATCTGCCTGTCTTGTCTATCCATGTCGGTCCAAGTAAATGAAAGTTCTGGCTCATTCTGATGTATTGCAATTCCTTCTCTGTCTTATCTGTTCAATCTTCTGCCTCTATCTCTGGTTCACCATCTTCAAGTCATGCATGTGTGCCATTCTTCTCTGAATCTTTCGACTAGCCTTGTCCACAGGTTATGGTTCTCCAGCTTGCATCTGCACAATGTCCAAATTGATATCTCAAAAGTCTGTAAAGTCTGCAAGATCTCCTCTATCATATGACCAGGTAACCATCCATTCTGCAAACGGCTCTCTATATCACAGCTGAAAACTTACTTCCCATCATTATAACCACACACTGATGTACCCCTCTGAGTCAGCTTCACCATCCTTCTCGAATCATTGAAAATCCTCTAACACTTACCTGTCAAAAGTTCGTCCATACTCGAGAAGTTCCCAACTTCTAGCATCCACTTGAAGCTCTATCAACTGAAAATCACTTCAAACTTCCTGAAATCTGTCATTCTCTGGTTTCTGGAGTCTTTTGACTTAGGGAATGTTCCAAGTTTATCCAAAAATCCACACTTACTTGCCTGACGAATCCTCTGACGATACACGATCAACTGTAATTGGGTCTTGGTATGCTGCTAACATTCCTTGCTGACTAGCAACTGCTCAAAAATTCCTTTGCTAACTCTGTCTGTGACATCAAAAAGCTGCAAATTCTGCCAAAGTCCTTCGAGATCCACATGCTAAGTTCACAAAACTCTGATTTTCTGGCGCGAAAACAACAAAAGGAGCTAAACGTGGGTGCGGAGACATTAAATTCTCCCCCACTAGAAAAGAATTTGGTCCCCCAAATTCTCTAACAAGAACAAAAAGGAAAGAGACAAGGAGAGTCTCCCCCACTAGAAAGAAAACAAACCCAAATCTGACAAAACGACATCTAGCCAAAAATCCGGACCTCACTACACGTCTTAAGGTTCCTAGAGTGTTTTATGTCCTAGAAACCTGCCCGCTCTGATACCAGTCTGTCGCGACCCCAAACCGGGGGTCGTGAGGGAGGGGTGATTATATTTATTTTTATTTCTCCCAAGATCCGCGTGTGTGAGGATCCACAATCACATCACTCTCTGAATATTTCTGCGGAAGCTTTCGTGGCAATGCGACCCGGAGTCCGTGGACATCATCGGATTCCGCGTCGCATAGGGCCCTTTAGCATAAAGCTATCATTTTATAAATCATATCAGACTGGAATTACACCCACATATAAATTACAGAGCTGACGGTAACAGGATATTACATTTCCATACATATTCAAGTTACAATTATCAATGTGTATTAATTACAATCCCAAGAAGGGCTAATAAAAGCCGGACAATACAACTAATATCCACTACCCATTTGTGACGTAACTCCGATGTCAAGCACAATGTCTACAGGACATAGCCGACAAGACAACCTGCAACTCGTGGCTCCACAGCCAACCAAACTCTCAGCTCGGGGCGGGAATCTGAACCTGAGTACCAACATAGTGGGTCAAACACGACGGTTTGGCAAGAGAATGAAAAGATACCACAATATACAATAGATGAAATACCTTGAAAAGCATAGAAATCTGTTTAAACAAGAACTCTAATAAAACCGATAAATCATTTGCTGTAAAACAAGTAAACAAGATAAGACATATGAGGTAACCAAGGAATCGGGAATAACAAGGTGGCAACCACAAGAAGCTAAGTCCTCTATCACTAAAGCGATAGAGCAATAACTAGGCCCTGATCTCAGTCACTCGAGGTGAGGAGAAACAGGGGATCTCATATAGATACATATACATATACAATACTATACATGACCACGGTAGCGAGCCGGGCATCGGGGACCACAGTAGCAATCTGCGGCATCGGGACAAGACCACGGTAATGACCGGGTAGCGGGATCCAAACTGCAGCTGGCGGGACAAGAGGGGGATCTCCAAGTCGGTTGATCAGACCAACAGGGTTATCCAAGCCTAGTGGTGCCGACTCATAGGTCAAATACAATCGAGACAATGCAAGCAAATCAAGTACGAATACATAATCAAATAGCAAGACGGGGGTGCTCAAGGGCACACTGACATATCATGTGGTGCAATGCACTTCAGGTCAAGTAACTGTTTCAAGTGTACAATAATACTTTCGGGAAAACCATTCATGTAATGCAAGGCTTGGAAATAGAGAAATATTGTGAACTATGCTAAATCAGGAAAGACAATGATTTTAAGATCTATTTGAGTGAATAGGGGTCCCGTATGTCGATCATAGATATGAATTGGTACTCCTTGAGTTTGAAGACATTCCGGGCTCCTTATGCACTTTTACGCTTTTCAAAACTTGACATGAGCTTATGGTTATAACTAGATGTTATGGTAAGGAAATCAAGACTATAAATGGTCCATCCTAAGTACGATGTTAATTCGGAGACATCGAGCAACCTACTCAGTCATCGAAAGGAATAGAATTCGCGATAACCAAGGAAAAGTCTTGTATTTAGATATAACGGAGATATCGCGTCATTCCGTCCCGTTCAAGATTGAAATGAAGTGAACATCGATGTCACCCAACCAACCGTGAGGAGCATCGGCTCAAGACGTCCTCACGCATGGTCAAATGAGTCCAAAGAGGGTAGCCAAGGTCCCACCTAAAACCAAGAAAAGAAAAAGAAAATATAACAATCTCAAATCCACTGAACTCAATCTGCACAGGGTCCGATCGATCGGCCAAAATACCCACACAGGGCCCGATCGATCGGCCCAAAAACCCTTACAGTTAAAGACAGTCCGATCGATCGGTCTGCACGTCCGATCGATCGGACCTGGGCGTACAGCAGTTCCGGGAACCTGATTCCTTTCTCTCCTTTTTCCTTTCCTTCCAACACAAAATTAACCAAGGGAAACTATGAACAAGATGACTTAATTACATGCTTCCAAGACATTAAATGAGGCTATCAAGATCATTTATTGCAACCATGGAAAATCAATAGAAGAAATCAATAAAAGCATAAAAACCCATAATTGCTACCAAACCATTTGAAATTTAAAAACATCCAACATTCACTTGCCTCAAGCCTTCAATTAGTGATAAAACCAGCTCTAATCACACTTGCAAGCCAAGAACAAGATCTCTACAAAAAACCCCCAAAACAAACCCTAAAATGGGTCAAACAATGAAATGACAAGAAAACCTTTCAATAATGCAAATGTAGCTTCTCAAGGACCAAAAGAACATGAATCTAAAAGCTTAAGAAGAGATCTTACCAAATGGTGTTCCAAATGAACAAGACAAGCTAGAAGATGATCTTTTGGAGATGAGGTTTCACCACAAATAGTACCAATAGGAAGCTCTTGAGGTGGGGAAGAAGATGATGTAACCTTTTGAGATGATGGTGCAAGATTTGGTGAGGATTAGAGATGAAGAAGCAAGAAGGAGAAGAAGAAGAACCAAGCAAAACCCTAGGCTCAGTTATGTGCTGGAAAATGGAGAAGGAAGAAGAGAAATGGGTTCTCTTATAACCAATGAGAGTGGGCTCCACCACTTAAGAACCTAAAAAGGCTGAAATAGCGGTTTTCGGGACTTCGGATGAAATCGACGAAGAAGGAAGAAATGATCGTCGAAATATCTAGTTTCCAAAAAGTATATGTTTCACGGGTTTCGGGAATAACAATAATCCGGTACAGATTTGGTGTGAAAAGACTGTTTTGCCCTCAAAGCTAGAAAAGTCAAGTTTCGGGGTTCGGGACGGGAACGGGATCAACATGAAAGTTGAAGCTATCAGCAAAACAAGTAAATCGGGATGAAATACAAATCAAGAACAAAACGACTAAATCGGGAAAAATACAAATCAAGAACAAACAAGTAAATCGGGATAGAATACAAATCAAGAAAACCAAGATAAAATCCCAAGTACACGTCAAGTCATAAACAAGGGTACCCCCAAAGGGCCCCACACTAAAACCAAGACACTCAAAATATCCCAAAGCTATAACAAAGCTATTTTAAATCCAAATTAAACCAAAAACCACGAGACACACTTAGAGCTAAACACAGCTCCAAAAACACTAATCTGGGCCTCTCGGGTCGGGGTCTCACAGTGGGCTCCAATGGTACGAGAATACCGCGGCCACCTCCCAAGCCGATTGGATTTCGAGCGTCATAGCCCATTTTCTTTATGATAGCTTGCGCCATTGGACTATACAAGGATAGTTGTGGCATACCTTCGTTTTGGAAAGGCTCAAGGGAAGAGTTTGATGAAGAAGCCGCCGACCTATGGAAAAAGATCGGCTTTTCTTCTGGTGAGGTTGTCGGAACAACGAAGGAAGCTGATGCTGGATCGCCTATGCCAGCAGGTGCCTCCAATGGAGTGAGAGCAGGTTGAGCTTGCTGAGTATCAGCTTGGCTTGACGACGTGTCGTCTTCTGTCTCTGAATCCGAATCTGTGTCTTACATAATAGACACAAAGGAGATGACAAACTTGCCCCCAGGCTTTTGTTTGGTCTTCTTTGCCTTGGTAGTGATCACCAGCGGCTTTGAAGGCTTAAGGGAGACAACAAAAGGAGATTGGTTGCTCTCCTTGGTTTTGCCGGATGGTTGATTTTCTTCCGGTGATTGCTGAGGAGCCTTGCCTTTATCTTTCTGGAGACTTTCGGCAAAGGATGCTATTTCTTTCTCCTTTTCTTCGTTTTCATCTTTGTACATCTGCGAGTCTGCAAAATGGACTTCTTTGCCTTTGAAAGGCTTTTTGTCCGCAAATACCAGATGTACCAAGCCGTCGTCGCCAACAAACTTGATGCACTGATGAAGAGTTGAAGGAACAACACCACTCTCGTGTATCCAGGGGCGTCCGAGAAGGATGTTGTGGCATGAGGGGGTCTTTATTGCATATACAGTGACTTCAGAGATAAGATCACCGATTTGCAACTTGAACCTAATCTTGCCGATAGGCTTCTGAGCGCTTCCATCGTATCCAAAGATAGACACGGATGTGTGACTCAACTTGCTAGGCGGGATGCCCGGCTCTTCGAGTGCCGAAGTAGAGATGAGGTTGAGGGCAGAACCCGGATCGATCTGTACTCTGTGTATCGGCATCTCTTTGATGTACCCTGTAAAGTATAAGGGCCGGTTGTGCTTTGTTTCGCCTAGTAGGAGGTCTTCCTTAGTGAAGGCGATAGTTGCACTTGCTGCTTTTTGAACTGAGAGGCAATCATTGCAAGATCCCTCAGTCTTCTTCTTTTCTCCTTTTGAGGAGGTATTTGATTTTTTAACCCTATAGTCCATTTCAATTTGTAGGACTTGTGGGGCATGCTTGTCGACATCCACATTCAGTCTTTGCAGTTCTGAAATGAGACTATCACGAGTTTGGGGAGACATTCGTAATAAGTCTAGGATGTGCAGACGTGCAGGTATGTGTCTAAAGTGCTCAATCAAGTCATACTTGAAAGCCTCCTTAGGGCCTGCATTCTCATTATTGTTGCCACTTGGGGTGCTTACATTCTGTCCCGAAGGATTTACATAAGAAGAAGAAGTTAGATTATTGTAGTTTTTGTGGTAATCCCGGCCAGAGCGGGTACCTTTACCAACTTCGAGAGCTTCTGGAGACGATTCTTCAATCGGAAGTCCACCCTCGGGATTGAGGGGCTGATCCTTTTCATTTGCTGAAGATGCTTCCGTGTCAACATTACCATCCTCAGTGATTGCATTGCATGGAGCATTTTCCGGGAACAAGTCCTGAACAGCGTCTAGCAATTTGTCTTCTTTGTTTACAATTTCATCGGTCCAGACATCACCCATGAGGTTGGGCATCTGGGACCAGTTGACTGGGTAGACTTCATCGGTAGAGACGTCTTCAAGGTAGTCAGCCAGAAGAGGTCTGTACTCTGATGTGACAATCTCAGGAGACGAAGGTTGAGAAGATGCCATCTCCGAGGTAGTAATATCAGAGGATATACTACCTGATGTAGTATGGGAGTTTGTGGCCTCGGCAGATGAAGCTCCAGAGGCGCTGTCGTCTCGAACTAACGCATTGCAAGCAATAGGAAACGTCTCCGGAACGGATTGTTGGGAGTCAGATTCATCCTCTGATGTAAGGGGATCATCCACCCAGCTGTTTTCTTCATTTTCAGGAGTTACTGGAGGGGACTCCTGTAGATTTTCCGGAACCACCGGTTCTGGATTGCGATGAAGCCGATTGATGTGATCTTGTCCTTGCTCTATGGCAAGACACTGCAAGATCCTTGCATATTCTTCGAGATCAGGCATAGGAGCCAGATCTTCTTCTTCATCTACTCCTTGCGGTTCCTCCTGATCGGGTTCTACCGGAGCATTGGCAGGTGCTGTGTCAACAGCATTTTCCTGAACAACCTCTTGGTCTCCTTCATCATCAGACCAAGATCCCTGTGGTTGTAAAGGGTTATACCAGATCACCGGCATGAGGTGGGATTCGGGGATCCATTCCTCGTCGGAGAGGTATTCTCCTGTTTCGAGGGATTCCTCCCATTCATCGGTGTCACTGGCGGTGTCACTGGACTCGTACCCATCCATGGGGAATCCAATTACTGAATTGCAAGAGTATAATGCCCTTGCATGTCTTCAGTCTTTAGTAGTAATGGCTTGAAATCACGAAGGGTGAATTTCCTTGCCGGCCTCGAAGTCTCGGAAGGAGACTTTTCTGCTGCCCCCAGTGAAGGGGTAGGGGAAGTTTCTGTCTTTTCAAGAACTTCTTGTTTTGGTTGAGCTTTCTCCTGCTGTTTAAGCTTGCGGAGTTATCTCCTAGCTTGCCTTCGCTGTCGAGCGGTCGGCTTTGTTTTGACGGTCTCCCAGTTTTCATCTTCCAGGAGATCGGGATGTACCCATATGGGCTGTCCATCTGGTGTTGGGCACGGGACTAGCTCTTGGGATGTTTGAGCCATTTTTATCACCTTGAAGGAAGTAGTGACCTTCTTCTTTGGTGACTTTTGTGTTTGTCCATACGACACCATGTTGACGGAGGCAGACCCATAGTTTTTGTCAAAGGTGATGACTCCGTTTTTCCACATCTCGTTGATCTTTTCTCTCACAACGAAGCATTGGTTGAGAGGATGCGAGATCATCTGGTGGTATGGACAGTACCGGGGATCGTTGGTTTTGCCAACATCTCCAGGTCTTTTGGGTTCAGGCAGGGTGAGCTTCCCGTTTGCCAAGAGAGCCTCGAAGATTTCTTCGACATCTTCATCGAACGGGTATTTCTTTTATACTCGTTCTTTGAAGGCATCAGAGAGTTCAGGTCTCTTACCTGTACCTTTGTTTTCAGCTTTCTTTGGTGGCTGCGGAGCTGACTTGGTTTGCACATTGAGAACCTCCTTTTTCTTTTGCTTCGAGGTTGCAACGGCGGTCGGCTCCTTCTTTGATGATTTCTGACTGCTGAGGTCTTTGATCACCGTCTCAGCCTCCATAGATGCTTCTAGGAGTTCTCCCAGATTCTTTGATTTGTTGCAGATAATCATGGAGCGTATCTTTTGCTCTCA
>QPKB01001335.1:0-11030 GCA_003546025.1 Camphora micrantha
TGACAATAATAGACAATGACAGTAATAGACAGTGACAGTCAGTATACGTGTACCAATTGGCAACTACCATAGCATTCTTAAATTGTATTTCATTCAATTCATTACCATCTTCCCTAAAAGGAAGGCTTCAATCAATATCCTAAGATATGATCGGGATTTATTCATTTACCATCTCCCCTCAAAGGGAGGCTTCAATCACTACCCGAAGGTATGATCGGATATATATAAGTGGGACTTACCAGTGTCCGGGCCAGGGACACTAGCATCACCACGGAGCTCCGGAAACCCCCAATACCATCTGCTGCAGCAGGATTAGTCATTCATTATTCATTGAACTCACTTGGAGTTCTAATACAATCGCTAGGTAGTGCCAGACTCAATGACCAATAACATTCAGTGAAATCCTTATGGATCCAATTCAACTCAATGCTTCCTTTCATGACAAAGGAAAGGAATGACAATAATATCAATCTCATTAGATTGCTCACAATGACACAATGAGAGTAACTAACCACATGGTTTTACTCAACCCCATTTCAATTCTATCTCAATCCTAAACAACCATTCGGGTGTAACCGTTGGTTTCCAAATGCACGTGTTATTTTGATGGACATCACGTTTTTTAATATGTGCATTTCAAGTCCCCTTAATTAACACCCATGGAGCTTAGGCAATGTCCAATTATGGTTCGCTCAATGAACCCCTTTGAAACCTTTAATTCTCAATAATCTAGTTTAACCACGATTAGTCTTTGAAATTAATCGGAACGCATTCTTTAAGAGTCGCACTCCAAATTCTCGTAAAAATCCAAAACTCGAAATTCACCGGACTCTAACAGAGTCCCCTAATCGGTCGGACCGTTAGGTCCGATCGATTAGCCAAAATTTTCACTAAATAATGTACCTGGGCCAGCAACAGGTTGGCTCGAGCGGACCCATTGTTCGCTCGAGCGGACCCCAGGCAGAACCCTGTTCGCTCGAGCCAACTTATTGTTCGCTCGAGCGAACTCCCACAGAAACCTGTTCGCTCGAGCGAACAAAATGTTCGCTCGAGCGAACTGCGCAAAAACCCATTTCGCCCCAAACAGAGCCTTGATCGCTCGAGCGAACCTCCAGTTCGCTCGAGCGAACCGTGCAGAATTCACTCCGAATTCTGTGCAGTTCACTCTTCTTCTCCTCTTTTCTTAATCACACATTTCTACAACCTGCATGGAAAATGGAACCTCCTGTTCCCCCTCATGCATCATCCATTCACATTCATCATAACATTCATTATCACCTTAATCACTCATTAAGCATTTAATAAACCCAAAATCCATGTAAAATGCATAATCCATGCAAATCTATCATACATCTATAACAATTACAATGTCAATATGATTACAAGCAAGGTTTATACTTGCCTTTGGAAGCTATTAGCCAAAACCTCTTTTGCCTAGCTTGGTTTGAGATTAAACCCCCAAACTTCAAACCCTAATCAAAAAACACCCAAATGAACTCCCATGAGTCATTGGTGCTAAAAACCACTACTTAATCACTAATGACTTGGAAATCACAAAGGAAGGTCCATTACTTACTTGTAGTTCAAAGAAATGGTTCTCAAGCTCTATACTCCTCAACAATGGTGGAATGCTTGGAAGAAGATGAAGTTGATGCTCCCTTCTTCAAAGACCACTCAATCACTCACTAGCTCACTCTCAACAAGAGGAATGGAAGAGGAAGGGAGAAAATGGAGAGCTCTAGGGTTTCTCTTGAAATGAATGAGAATGAACTCCTTCCCATTTCATTCTAATATAAGCTTCACACAAAACCCCCTCATTTACTTATTTCATTTTGAGTCAAATGACTCCTCACTTGGCCCATTTGATGTCAAATGGAATCGCGTTTATTATGAAAGTTGACGTACTCTTCGAGATACACACGTTGGTATCAAGAATTTCCGTATTTGACGAAATACGTATAAATCCGTATTTACGAAAAAGTCCTTAACTCACCTTGTTTGTGAATGAGTCTATCACTCATATCATAATGCGCGAGTTCAATTTCATTCAAATCCAATTTCATTAGGCTAAATGTGTCATTTTGAACTGATTATCCCTCTTGGTCATTAACCTTAGTTAACCTATTATTCATGTAATTAGCAATTAATCATATTAATTACCTAAATCTGATTAGTTCGGGTGGGGTGTGTACCGTGTTTGATATCCTTTCTTTTTTTTATAACTGTTGATATCCTTGCTCAGTACAGTTTGTGTTATTCTTTTTATCCAGTTCACTGATGCATTAAATGTGGTTTAAAATTGCCTAAGTAAAAAAAATAAAAAATTAAAGTTGTAACGCATATAATGTGTTTGCTAAATTGACAAGTGGGTTGAAGAACATATGATAAAATGCATGTCTCAAACTAAGAACATTTAAATCTTCAACAATTAACTCACATCTTGGTTATAGAAACAAATTAAAGCAGTGTTAAAAACTACAAAGATGACAAGATTAACATAATAAGCTACTAGACCACGCAAATCCCCAGTCTTCCTTAACATGTCCAACAACAATTAAGTAAAACCATTGCTTAAAGCTTACAGTACATAGTGTAAAGTTTTTAAATATAAGAAAAGGTAGTGAAGATCATTCACACAATCGAATGACATTCTAAAGGATCATGGAGACGAAAGTCACAAAATACAAAACCAAACATTGGACTGGTTTTGATAAGAAATATACCCCAATAATTTATAAGAAACCAAAACCACAACATGTCCACGTCAGCCTAAGAAATATATCCCAAAATAATCTTTTCATCGTGATGCAAGCCTGAATATATAATACAATGAGGACAGAGAGTATCAAAAAAGTATAGATACATAACAGATATACGGCCTATTAGACGTATCGAGTATATACCCACTATCGACTAACTGTAAAGGCTATACCAACATATACAGGATGGCCTTACAAAGGTAACATAAAGGACAGTAGAAAACAGACCAATAGAAAGCAAATATTGGGCAACTGGGTGGTAACAACTTTAGGTTATAAGGGAGCAGTAGTTTTGGTTGAAAGAAATTGGATACAGTCAAATAATGATCAGGTCTAAAAGGTACACGTTGTACATGATTTTCTTCAATATTGAGTTGATAGATTCTCTGAACCTAGATTCTCCGAACCACATATATTCCTACAGGATAAAAAAGGGCTAAAAATCATTTCATCTAGAAGAGGGAAATAAATCACAAGAGATGAACATTTTAGAGAGATTGTGTTACAACAAGATGACATGTATAACGGGTACTAAGTTATTGGATACAGAAGGTAATTGTTGTAATTTTTTTCTAGGTGAAGAGTGTCAAATTATCAGAGTAGGGTAGTCTCTCTTTGTTCAGTCAATGTCACATCATGAAGAGTCAAGGAGAACATGGGGATTGGATGTTTAAAGATTTGTACACACTATTGTCATAATACTTGATAGTTCAAGATTCTTAGAGGATCATTTTAGCCATGTAGTTTGTGAGGAAAACAATTATCTTTAGGATCTTTAGGCCTATAAAAGAAAAAAAGATATGCACACTACTAAGTATTAGGCAACCACTGACTCCTTGCAATTATGTGTTCATTGGAATTATTGACGCAATAAAATTGAAATTTATAACAATGGACAGGAGCTCCCTTTGAGACTAATGCAAAAGTTTATTAAGGTCACAAACTCTGTTTTTTAAATATTGAAATTTGACATAAGGTGATTGAAAATGCCCAAAAAAAGCAGGGGTGTGAGTATGACAAAGCTCAACTTCACATATAAAAGTACCTTATACACAAAATAGATATACAGCCTATTTAGAAGTATTTGCGTATTATACCCAACTTTATCAATTAAATGTAAAGGCTATACCCAACATATACAGAATGCTTTACAAAGGTAACATAAAAGACAATAGAAAACAGACCAAATACAAAGCGAAAATATTTGGCAACTGTGTGATAACAACATTTTGGTTATAAGAGAGCAGTAGTTATTGTTGAAAGAAATTGATACAGTCAAATAATGATCAGGTCTAAAAGGTACAATGATGTACATGATTTTCTTCAATATTGAGAAGATAGATTCTCCGAACTTCACAATATATTCTTAAAGGATAAAAAAACCCTAAAAACTATTCATCTACAAGGGAAAGAAATCACAAGAGATGAACATTTTTAAAGATATATGTTACAGCTGAAAGTCCGGGATCCTAACCCTAGAGGGGGGTGAATAGGGTGATCTACACTTAATGACTAATCAAGGCCAATTTTAATTCTTAACAATTAACTAGTCACAAGTGATGATAAACAAACAATATGCGGAAGCTTAAACAAAACAATCACCACAAAGCAATCACCATAACACAATGATTTATAGTGGTTCGGCCTCAATGCCTACATCCACTACCGGCTTGTGTCTCAACACCCCACCGGATTTCCACTATTTATGCTTTTGAAAAGGCTAAGCAAATAACCTCTACAATATGCTTCCAAGGATAAGCAATAACCTGACAATGTTGTTTTTCTAGGCTTAACAACAACCTCTACAAGATCTTTTCTAGGCTAAGCAATAACCTTTACACAATGCTTTTCTTAGGCTAAGGCAATAACCTTTACAATTAAGAGATTTCTCTCTCAGGTAGTGTCTTTACAAAACACTCTAAGAGAATACAATTAAGCTCAATTACAATGCCTCTTAATTAGGCGGATATGAAATTGAAATTACAACTGCACACAACACTCTATGAAATGCTAAGATGAATGCTCATGAAGTGTGTGTGTGTGATAACTTCAATCAAGTTAAAAATGAAGGCTCAATAATGTATGCTAATGCATTTTAAAGTTTAAAGCTCACAAAGATTTGATTGAAGTGAAATGCAAATCACATGTATAAATACTAACTTGTTGATGATATAAAAATCAAAGGCTCACAAGTTGTATGAAACCATTTTAAGACTAAACATGTGATGCATGTGCAATGTTGTTTTCAAAAAACAAAGGTTTAACTAAAGTTTAAATGAATGAAAACAACAAAATGATTCAACCAAGTAAATGAACATGTTATAAAAGAAATCAAAGGTTTTGACAAAACATGTTTTTATAAAGTTTTTAAAACAAACTTGGTTTGAAATCAAAGGTGAAGAATCCAATCCAACTTGAATCAAAGATTAAGAGAAGAATGGATTCAACACATCATAGTTAACATGCTAAAAATCATTTACCAATAATTTAAACAAAGCATATAACATATGATTAATAAAAGTAAAGCTTACTTAGAGATTTAACTTCATTAATCCAAGCTTTAGCTTCACTAATGACCCCTTGGTCTCTCTTACTTCATTCCCCTTTTTCTTGCCTCCAAACACCTCAAGGAAGGCTCTCTTCTCTTATTTGATCAACTTCTTTTACAAAGGAATGAAACTCATTTTATAGCCAAAAAATCACTTTTGGCGTGTCCCCCGGTCGACCTGGTACACTGGGCGGGTCGACCCGGCTCAACGGTCAAAAATCTGACCGTTTGAAAAGAGGCCTCAACGGCTCTTGCCCGGTCGACCGCGCAGTGTGGGCCGAGTCGACCGGGTCCCTTGGTTCATCCGGTCGACCGGCCACACTGCGCGGTCGACCCGAGCCTGGGACCAAAATTCCCTAATTTGCATATTTTATGCATATTTCAAAGTTTTTTCCTGAGGGAAACTTTTTGGGCCCATTAAATCAAGCTTGGAAACATGTTTTAAATCAAACTAAGTGGTATTAAAAACATTGAACACACAAAAACCTAAAATGATTCAAAAACTTTAAAAACCAAAGGCTTGCTTGATTTCTAAAACTTCTTTTTCAAAAAACAAATGCATCCAAGATTAAAACCAAAAACATGCATAAATCAATACTTTTAAACTCTTAAGAAAAACAACTGCATGTATAAAACAGGGATTTCAAGATTTCTCAAAACAATGCATATGTGTGCAAATCAAAATTGATGCTTGAATCATAATGCATCCATCAAAAATTGCAAATACAAAATCCTAACAACAGCAACATGACATGTATATACAGATACTAAGTTATTAGAAAGAGAAGGTAATTGTTGCAGTTCTTTTGTAGGTGAAAGAATACCAAATTATTGGAATAGGTCGGTAAACCTCTCTTTGTTCAAATTAATGTCACATCATGAAGAGTCAAGGAGAACCATGGGGAGTTTCGATGTATAAAGATTTGTATACACCACTTTGTCATAAATACTTGACTAGAAAAAACACGCCGTGGCTTAGCACGAGCAGATATAATCATAATATTAAAAATTTATAAAAAAAAAAAATTTTGATCAATTTTTGTTAAAATTAAATGCAAAAGGTTTTAGGTCTGAGAGAGAGAAAAAAAAAGTCCATAAGAATTCGTACCGAACCACCATGATAATTAAAAAAAAAAAAAAAAAAAAACAGACAAAGCCCATGAAAAATTGAAGGATTAATGATCAAGGAAATATTAAAAAACAAAATCAAAACAAACAAACAATATTAAACTATAATTAAATCCAATGAAATTTGAAAGACACATAAGAAATGAAAGTCCATCTAATCAACTCATATACATAAGCAATTTAAAAGAATCACAACATCATGAGAATAAAAAATAACGAATGGGAGCACAGAAGGGCAAATGGACAAAAGAACCCACAAATTCATTGAAAAAACCCATCATAAAAAAAACTAAAAACCCATCACAAGAGAGAAATTATAATAAAAGAAACACAAAATAAATGAAATAAAATTTATTAAAAAGCTATAAAAATATGGATATAAATAAAGATCATAGACAATACAATGATAAAAGAAATTTAGAAGAACCAAACCAATTTATGATAATTAATTCTCAAAAAATGGAAATCTGAAGCCACAAAAGAAATAGATAAGAAAATCATAAAAAAGATTTCAACAAAGAGAACTTAAAAAACTCAATGGGAAAGTAAAATAAATAATTAAACTTCCTAATGTAACCATTAAATAACTTAAAAAATAGAACATAAAATGAGAATCACAGAAATCCCTTATTAAAAGTGATTTTAAAGAAAAAAAATCAAGGAGAACCCAAATACCCAAAAAATTGAAACAAAAAGGGGACAAAAAGAAACCCACAATCTATGAAAACCATACAAATACAAACCATTAAAATATTGCAAATCTATAGAAATTTTAAAATGATGATCTTTTGTATAAATCATATTAAAATACATAATTAAAATTGCTCAAATAAAATATGATGAACTCAAAGTAAATAAATTTAAAAAAGGTTTACCTCTCAAATTGAAATATTTAATAAGTGTACTAATTGTCTCAAGATGCTCACATTTTAAAATAAGTTTAATAGTGATCCAAAACTAAGCATGCATATGAGACATGAGATGGTACTAAAAAAGAGACACAAAGAAACAATAAAATTATGAAGTTTCTCTAAAAAAATACAATGAACTTGAAAGTAAATGATATAGAAAAATGAAAGTTCTGTTGTTGACATAGAGAAATAGATTATATTGGAGGAAAAAGGAAAAATGATGATAATAAGAATGAGCTTTAATTCTTTATTTAGATGGACCAATATTATTGAAAATTCCTTTTACCATTAGTTCCGCATTTTTAAAAAAAGTGTACAATCAAAATCAATAGATAAAAAAGAAAAGCAGACAACCCAGGACCGGGAGTGAATTAAATAAAAAAAAAACAAGAATCAAATAACCAGACAACCCGAAAATTGACATTTCACATCCTAAACAAAAAAAAGATCATATAATTGAAAGAAAAAAATAATTTGAAATTCCTTAGATTAGTTGGCACTTATAGACACTTGGACCCATTAACACTCAAATGCTATGCCTTGATAGAAATATGATGAAATTGATAGTTTCTTAAATAGACAAAAGGCATGATGGAGAGTCCCAAATAACAAAAATTATATATATATATATATATTTGTAAAACTCCCGTAGTTTGTATATTTTAATCAAAGAATCAATTTGACTGTGGAAATAACCGTGAGAATTTGAAGTATCCCATAAATAGCATGAATGTTTGCCTTAATGATTGTGATTTTTAATAGATGGGGTCTATCGTAGTGTTCCACCTATTTACATCATCATTTATAAAAGTTAAAGCCACACACACAAAAAAAAGAAAAAACCCAAACTCCACCCTTTCTCCTTCGGCAAGCGTGCATGGTAGCACATCAGTTACATGGAAAGTTTCCCGCCTCTTCTTTAGCTCCACACTGTTGTTGCAAGTTTTTCTTTTTTCAATAATATGTCATTTTCTTATTAATTATGAAACATATTAGTTTTTTGTTGGATCAATTCCATATATTATATATTCATTTGAGTTTAGTTTTATTGTAAAAATGATTGTCATAGAAAAGTTAATGACTATATAGGAAATCATATAAAATAGTTATTTCAAAAGTTTGATCATCTATCTTAAAGTACAATGCATAAGTATAAAAATTAATAACAACAGTATTTATAGGGGTCAATATTCTAAAAATAAAGTTATTTTTATAAATACTATATAGAAAAAATTCCGACTCACGATCAATATTCCAAAGTGAGGCCAGGTCCCTTTCTCATTAACTAAATTTAAGTTTTTGTTCATAACTATTAATAAAAACATGCTTTGTGATGTAGTGGTTGAGTTGCTCTTTTGAAATCCTTGTTGTCTTGAGTTCGAGTCTCGGCATAAACCAGATTAATTTTTACCATGTCATTAAAAATACATGGGTCAGGTTGGGTCCAAAAAGTGTGCTTTATCTCTGGCCCGATGACGTTTGCTAGGGTCAAACCACTTCACTTAATGGCCCATTAGTTGGTAGGGCCTGGCATTAAAAAGGGAGGTCAAAAAATTATAAGACAGTCAAAATTGATGGTGAAAAACACCCCCGTGCTTAGCACGGGCAATATTAATCATAATATTAAAATTTATAAAAAAAATGATAAGTTTTTTTAAAATTAAATGCAAAAAGGGTTTAGTCTGAAAGAGAGGATAAAAAAAGTCCTTAAGAATTTCAATACTGAATACCATATAATTAGCCCATGAAAATTGAAGATTAATGATCATGAAAACTAAAAAACAAAATCAAAACAAACAAACAATATAAACTATAAATAAAATCCAATGAAATTTGAAAGACACATAAAAATGAAATCCATAATCAACTCAATAACATAAGCAATTTAAATGAATCAAAACACTCATGAGAAAAAAAGAAAAAACAAAAAAAATGGAGCATAGAAGGGCAAAGACAAAAGAAACCCCACAAATTCATGAAAAATCATCATAAAAAAATAAAAAAAATAAAAAAAATATAAAAAAAATAAAAAAAACTAAAAAACCATCATAAGTGAGAGAAATTATAATAAAAGAAATACAAAATAAAATGAAATAAATTTTATTAAAAAGGCTATAAAAAGTATTATATAAATAAAGATTTCATAGACAATACAATGATAAAGAAATTTAGAAGAACCCAAACCAACTTATGATAATCTAATAATAAAAATGGAAATCTAAAGCGACAAAAGAAATAAGAAAAAATCCATTAAAAAGAGTATCACAAGAGACTTAAAAAAAAAACTCAATGGAAGTAAAATAAATAATTAACTCATAATGATAACCATTAAATAAATTTAAAAATAGAACCATAAAAATGAGAATTCACAACAAAAATCCCCTGGGATAAAAAGTGATTTAAAAGAAAAAAAATCAAGGAGAATCAATACCCAAAAAATTGAACAAAAGGAACCAAAAAGAAACCCACAAATCTATGAAAAACCATACAAATAACCAAACCATAAAAATATTGCAATATCTATAGAAATTTAAAATGATGATTCTTGTATAAATCATATTAAAATGACATAACTAAAAATGCTCAAATAAATATGATGAACTCAAAAGTAAATAATTAAAAAAAGTTATCTCCAAAATGACATGTTTATTAATTGTACTAATTGTCTCAAGATGCTCACATTTTAAATAAGTTGAATACTGACCAAACTAAGCATGCAAATGAGACATAGTGTACTAAAAGAAATACAAAGAAACAAAAAAATTATTGAAGTTCTCTAAAAAAATTACAATGAAATCTTAAAGTAAATGAATAGAAAAAATGAAAGTTTCTTGTTGACAATAGAGAAATAGAATTATATTGGAGAAGTAGAAAATGATGATAATTAAGAATGAGCTTAATCTTTATATAGATGGACCAATATTATTGGAGAATTCCTTTTACCTTAGTTCCACATTTTTAAACAAAGTTTGTTACAATCAAAATTAATTAGATAAAAAAGAAAGCAAACAACCCAGGACGAGGGTGGATTAATAAAAAAGACAAAGAATTAAAATTAACCAGACAAAACACCAGAAATTTGGGCATTTCATATCCTAAAAAAAAAAAAAAATCAATTATACATTGGAAAGAAACGGAAATACTTGAAATTTCCTTATATTAGTTGGCACTTATAGACCACTCGGACCCATTAACACTTCAAATACTATTGCCTGATAGATAATATTAAATGAATTGAGAGTTTCTTAATAAACAAAAGGCATGATGGAGAGTCCAAATAACCAAAAAAAAAAAAAAAAAACCCTTTATTTGTAAAACTCCAGTATTTTGTATTTTTAATTAGAGAATCAATTTGACCCTAGAAATAACCGTGAGAATTTGAAGTATCCCATAAATAGCAAGGATGTTTGCCTTAATGATTGTGATTTTTAATAGATGGGGTCTATCGTAGTGTTCCACTCCATTTACATAATGATTCATAAAAGTTAAAACCACACACACAAAAAAGAAAAAACCTAGACTACACCATTTCTCCCTCGGCAAGCGTGCATGGTAGCACATTAGTTACATGGAAAGTTTCCCGCCTCCTTTTTAGCTCCACGTTGTTGTTGCAAGTTTTTCTTTTTTCAATAATATTGTCATTTTCTTATTAATTATGAAACGCATTATTTTTGTTGATCAATT
>QPKB01001336.1:0-11012 GCA_003546025.1 Camphora micrantha
AATGGGTCCGATTCAGCCTAAAGTTATTTGCCATAGTGCCTAAAATCCGTAAGGCAAGTCCCCCAGAGGCGTTGTTAGGTCATTCTAAGCTTTTTTAGGAAACGAAAAAAAAAAATACAATGCAATATCCTAACAACAAATAAGCGCCATAAAAAAAATTTTGCAAAAGAAACTATCAATTTAAGGGAGAGACATCATAAAACATTCATGAACAAGATATGAACATGAAAGAGCACTATAACATCGAAACAAGAAAGTAACATCTTCAAAAAAAAAAAAAAAAAAAAAAAAAAAAAATAAAAAAAAATGAAAAAAAAAAAGAGGCATGAAGAGAATTGTTTAGACAAAAAAAATAATAATATGGTTTAACTAGAATTAAGACTGACTTGAGAATTATACATAAAAGAGAAACATCATGCCTAATGGAGAGCAAAACAACTAGGAAAGCCTATTGCATGTCTTATGACTAGAAGAGGAGAAAAGTACTTACTTAGAGACAGAAAAGAGAGACCAAGAACTCTGATTCGAAGTCTGGATAGTAAAAAGTATGAAAAGAACCAAGGGCAAGCCTTCCTTATATAATCTTCAGTCCTAGTCTCAAAAGAGGACGGATTGTCACTTGGGCGCACTCCTAGTGGCGCCCAAGTTCCCCTCCCTTTCCACTTCCGCCACGCCTTAGATTGCCTCGCACAACCAATCCTAAACCAAGTAGAAGAGGCTACTTGGGCGCACATAGAGGTGCGCCCAAGTACGCCAAAACACATGGGCGCCCCTCCATGTGCGCCCGACCTCCTTTTGTAGCCCGGAAGACTCCGTGATGCATGGATTCAAGACCAAAACGACTCTTAAACAGCTAGTCAAAAAAAAAAAAAAAAAAAAAAAAGAGTAAACGATAATCATAAAAAAATAATAATAAAAGCCCACCAAATATTGTCCCATCACAAAAGTTCCAGTCGCGTCATGCACATTTTAGTCCCATCACGCATACATGTAACATTGTGCTTTATATTCCATGTCATTTCTGATTATAATTATTACTTCTGCAAATTACCAAACTGAGTACTA
This sequence comes from Camphora micrantha, assembly GCA_003546025.1. Classification (NCBI taxonomy): domain Eukaryota; kingdom Viridiplantae; phylum Streptophyta; class Magnoliopsida; order Laurales; family Lauraceae; genus Camphora; species Camphora micrantha. Next base: position 1,066 of record QPKB01001336.1, read on the forward strand.
ACGGACAAAAGCGCAGAATCTTTTAGTGTTTGTTCACTGCAGATTTCCAATCCAGAAATGATAACATCAAAGGTGATTCAAGCACGTTGATGGAGATGAATGGCATGAACTTCGAAAGAACAAACAATGGAATAAAGCAATAGTGATCCCCATTGTCGAATTTACGGAAAGCTCTTAAGGTAAGTACACCAAACTATGGATTTTTATGATTTCACGTTACGTCTGGAAATTGAGTTGTCGTAGGCCTCCCTTAAGCGCTTATAATCGGTATGGCGACCATAATACTGTGTTATCACGAATTGTGGTGTTTGCCGACTCAAATCTTGACGTTGGAGGATGGAATCCGTGTAACTCAAAACTCTCCATGATAAGCACGAAATGATGATCAAACCTATCCTAGGTTCTCATCTAAGCTTGGGCGAAGACCAAGATCCCTAGAGAGTGACAGTTATTCTGGTGACCGTCTTCCATTGATTTGGTTTTTTCTTTTGATGCATACCTGAGTTTCACAAAAAAAAAAAAAAAAAAAAAAAAAAAAAAAAAAAAAAAAAAAAAAAAAAAAAAAAACTTTGCAAAAGAAAATGCATCTCATTCTCACATGCACCTCACCTTGTTACTTGAATTATGTTTGTGATTGCCTTCAAGATCTCCATTAGTGTTATTTAGCTTTAGCTATGCCTTGAACATTCAACTGTGGATGAAAGTCAAAAGACATTATATATGACTAATCGAATCAAACTCTATTGCAAGAACAAATGAAACTCTAATAGTGACTTAGCCAATCAAAAAATCAACTTTTGATTCAGACCACCGGGGCACAGTTCCCACCATCCTTTCAAATTAAACAATCGGGGCACAGTTCCCAACCTGCCACGTTGCAATACCACGGGCACCGAGGCACAGATCTCAGCTTTTCAATCAAATCAGTAGGCACGTAACTTCTTCTTTTTTCTTTTTTCCCCCTGAATCAGAATTCATCCTAGAAAAGTGAACCTCACTTTTAGAACGAATTTGCAATTGCATAAATCCGTAGGTGGCCACTCCCGTGAGCTCAAAAGCTCCCGTGAGTCATGAGTGGCGTGTCTACTTTCTTTAGAGCACAACTCTCCATGTGTTGTTCTCCAAAGAGGGGCATACTGTAGACACCTCATTTGGCCCTCTACGATAGCATTAAACACCTATCACATATGATGGTGCCCCCATTTCACCCATAATTGAATGGTTAATGGCATAATTCAAATTAATTAATGACGATGAAGATGCTTGTTGAAAATTTTAGACTTAGTTCAACAATCTCTAGAAATTCGTGAGCGAAAAAGCCAAATAATGTCAAGATCTCTTGTCCAACCCACTACTCATACAAGAAATGAACTATAGCACTATTCAAGTCCATTCCAGACTACATAGAACACACTCAGGTTGTTCGTAAAAAGATTACGTTTAGTTTGCCTAAGTACGATGTGATTAGCATAAATTAAGAAGTTAGAATCATTGATCCAAATATCCCTACTCTATTCCAATATCTAATCATTATGACATATGGACCAAAAGATTCTACATTCCAAGAGCTTTCCGACGATATGTGGAACGTCCAATTCCGACAAACGGATCAAAAGATATGGCCCGCGGAAGATTCCCCCACCAAAATCCACTTGGGCGCATACATAGGTGCGCCCATGTACAAAAAATCCCTTGGGCGCACACACAGGTGTGCCCATGTCCCAGAAAAGCACTTGGGCGCACACACATGTGCGCCCAAGTCCTGGGTCGACCTTATGAGGCACTTGAGTGCATACTTAGGTGAGTTCCGCTTTGTTTTTCATAATTCCGGCCTAACCTTAACCCGAAAATGGAACGAAACCAAACATTAAACCTATTTGACCCAAAGGATGACATGGGCGCACTTGTGTGTGCGCCCAAGTCCTAGAAGCTACTTAGGCGCACTCCTAGTGGCGCCCAAGTCCCCAATCCTTTTGAAAATGCACATGGGCTCCCCCACTAATGTGCCTAAGCCCAAATCTCTATCATTTAGTCCGAATTCGATCCAAAAGCAACCAAAACCGAACCATTAATCCCATTTAATCCAAAGGGTGACATGGGCGCACACACAAGTGCGCCCAAGTCCTAAAAGCCACTTGGACGCCACCCTAGGTGCGTCCAAGTCCCCAATCATTTTCAAATTGCACATAGGCGCACCCACGGTCGCTCCCAAGTCTAACCTTCATCGTTTTAGTCCGAATCCGATCCTAAAGTAATCCGAGCCAAACTCTAAACCCACTCAACCCCGAAGACCAGACATGGGCGCACCTGTGTGTGCGCCCAAGTCCCAAGACTCACTTGGGCGCACCTATGTGTGCGCCCAAGTCCCAGGACCCACTTGGGCGCACATGTCAAGAAAACCCTAAAATCTCCTAGGTTTGCATGAAGTCTCTAGAAATTCGTACCCACAGCAGCCCTAATCCCTCCTCCACGCCAAAAACCCTATAAAAACCCTCTTATACCATTTTTACAAAGGGGGGCTACCAAAAAGAAGAAGAAGAAGAAAAGTAAAAAGAGAGAAAAAAGGAGAGAGTTCACAAGAGAGATCCTTAGATCTAGGAGAAAGGAGAAGGAAAAGCACTTTGGTTCTCCAAGATCAGCAATGGAGAAGGCCTCCCAAAGCTATGGATTTGCGCAAAAGACTTCGACCTAGGACTTAAAAACGCAAACCGGTATTTTAGATCCATCTCCTTTTTATTAGTATTATTATTAGTAGAAACATGCTTAGGATCATCCATTCATCATAGATCTGCATTTATAATAGTATTTTACAGTAGATCTAATATTTTGCATTCATCATATTTAGTAACATGCTTAGGATCATCTATAGGCTGTAGATCTGCATCGTTCTCATCATCCCGAATTTGTGATTAGAATAGATCTTGCATTCATATCATTTTCGTTGGAAAGACTTCAAACTTGAGAAAGAAAAGTGCAACAGAGCACTTGGGCGCCACCCTAGGTGCGCCCAAGTCCCTGCATGGGATTTTAATCCCAATTTTCATATCGCGTGCACTTCGTTTCTTAGATTTGAATTCATTCTCATACATATTAATATCAGGACCCCGGATCTGCAACTTTGTGTTCAAAATCACACGAAAAGTGTTGGAAAGAAGAAGCAAATATAAAAAAAAAAAAAGAGAAGAAAACACAGAAAAAACACTTGGGCGCCACTGTGTGTGCGCCCAAGTCCAGAGTCAGGAATTAAATTGCGATTTTCCATTTAGTGTGCATTTTGCTTCACAGATCCGAGTCTATCCTCGTATAATTTGATATCAAAGCCTTCGGATTTATAAAAACCATTGAAAGAATCGAGAGAGGACAAAATATTATTGCTTGAAAAGAAGGAAAAGGGAAGAAACAAAAAAACAGAGGTACTTGGGCGCCACTGTGAGTGCGCCCAAGTCCCTGCAAAAGGGAACCACCCTTCAAACTTTGTCCTCGTATTATTATTTTCAAATCCGGAGGATTTGATATTAATATTTAGTATTAGGATCGTATATTTAATTGCAAATTGTTGGAAAATTGCGTCGGAATATCACCGGAGATCATAGATATATCACAACCAGCAGAAAGTGACTTGGGCGCCACTGTGTGTGCGCCCAAGTATTCCAGACACACTTGGGCGCCCCTAAAGGTGCGCCCAAGTCCCTGGTTTGCTTTCCGGCCCGCATTTCCTACATTTTTCATTTCATTTAGCTTGTTGTTCCATACTTGTGATAATTTCGATTGATTATTGAATTTTAAATTCCGAATCATCAACACTTTAGGTTAGGTTATATTGCATAAAATACTAAAAAAAATTTATAAAAATCATAAAACTCTTCCCTTCTCATCTTGCTCTTTAGTAATTAGAGAAGAAAAAAAAAATAAAAGAAATAGAAAAGCCTATAAAAAAAAAAAGGGAAATAGAGTAGACATTAAGTAGAAGACCTTAGGTTATTTCTTAATTTAGGATGCATTGCTTCTGCATAAAAAACCAAAAAAAAAATAGAAAAGAGAAAAATCACAAAATTCTAAAACACTTCTCTCATCTTACTCTCTAGTAATTAGAATAAAAAAAAAGTAATTAAAAGAAGTAGTAGAATTATTCTAGGTTTTTCCATTCACGCCTAAGTAAATTAGTAAACTCGACCAATTCCAATTTAAAACACTTAATTAACTTAAAGCACCTAATTAAAATATCGAATTAAAATCCATAGACTTAATTAATTGATTCAATCCTTAAAACCGATTAACAACTTCTAATAAAACACATAATTGAATAAAACTTTAATCAGCAAGTTCCAATTAAAGTCCTAATTAATAAACCTAATTAATAAGCTCTAATTTATTAAGACCACAATCAACGAGATCCAATTAACAACACTAAATTCAGACCTTAACCAAGCTTTAATCAAATCTTGATCACCAATTCCTAGTTTAAATCCCCATCAAGGCGATATACCAATTAAATCCCAAAAAACAAAATATAATAAAAACATCTCCCAACAGAAACTAAAGTCGAATATCCGAAATTGACTTAAAACACCCTAGAGACAACAAGTTAGTAGACTGACACTTGGGTGCCACCACAGGTGCGCCCAAGTCACATAACACACATAGGCGCCCCCACAGGTGCGCCCAAGTTACAGAACACACATAGGCGCCCCCACAGGTGCGCCCAAGTCACAGAATACACATAGGCGTCACCACAGGTGCGCCCAAGTCACAAGACACACCTAGGCACCCCCACAAGTGCGCCCAAGTCCCTAGTCCAATCCTGAGACGCATTTTGGTTACGTCTCAACTCACGAATTCAAACCATTACCATAATTAAGATTTAGAAACTTAAAACCAACTTAGGATTCAAAATCTATTGACATAGGTCACCTAAAAATCCAAATTTAGGTGAACGAATCTAAGAAAGAACCAAAACTCACAGACGGACCACTTGGGCGCCACTGTAGGTGCGCCCAAGTCACCCAGAAGGATTAAGGCGCCACCATAGGTGCGCCCAAGTCCAATTCTAGCTCCGGGATCACCAAGTCCTAATTCGTTTCAAATCTCGACCCAAATCAACATCTCAAAACCTTCACCGAACTAATAATAGCCTTGAAATTTAAAATCTCATTCGAAGTCTCGAACTAAAGTCAGAAGATCAAAAAGTATCAAATTGAGACTTGGGCGCCACTGCTGGTGCGCCCAAGTGCCCAAAAACACTTAAGCGCATACATATATGCGCCCAAGTCCTCTATCAAACCTAAGCGGAGAATTCCGATTGTGTTTCGAGTTCTGGACTTAAGATTATTAAAATAAATCAATCCAAAACGTAAAATAACAATAGAACAGGAGCTTACACTTAGCAAAACTCCTCGAATTCCGAAATTAACATTAATACCTTCATCACTAGCCAAGTTACACAGAACCTGGTACTTGGGCGCCACTGCCTATGCGCCCAAGTCATCCAGAGGACCTAGGCGCCACCACAGATGCGCCCAAGTCCTCCGTTAACCCTGTTTCGCCGATTTTGATATCTTTTTCATTATTTAACTTTTTACCTGAAACTTCAGAACCTTCCACAATTAAAACAGAACCTTCAGAAAACCTTAATCCACCCCCTAAATAATTCTTAATTAAAACCATAACTTAAAATAAACCAAGCCAATTAAGATCATAATTAACAAGCCGCTTAGGCGTAGGATCTATTAAGCTTAGCTATTTGCACCCCAGGATTTGATCAGTTTCCCTCATTAGGTAGATTAGAGCATTAGGCTTCGTCCCATCACTTTTTTTGTTCCTTTAGGGGACCGGGAAAGCTAATGTGGGCGGTCTAGGACCTTAGGCTAGGGTTAATCCGATGATCAGTAATAAAGCATTAATTATGTAGATCCAAGTAAAAATTCCCTAGTTAGGCCCTTCTAGCCCCAATTTCAAAAATCCATAAAAACTACAAAACCAACAAAATAAACCCAAAAAGATTTTTCCTTTATTTCTTCCTCCACCTTAGGTGCCAAATATTTAATCGAATTTAATGATAAAAGGGAATAAAGAACTGATTTCTAAAATTGAATAAATGAGAATGACGAGATGAGATGAGTGATTTCACACACTTTTAAACAATCACGGCCCATCGGCCACCCTAAAATAAGCACCGGCCCATCGGCTACCTTCAATCAATTACGGCCCATCGGCCACCTCCAATCAATTATGGCCCATCGACCTCTCACTTTTATCACTCGTGTATCGCACACGAAAAACACAGAAATCACAAGTCAAAGCCTCATTTGCATCATCATTTTGATTTGAAAAGTCAGCCTTTAAACCCTGTTTTGCCAAGGGATTAGAAGGGGGTACCCGGGAACGGGGCCGATCCTCTTCTTAAATATTTGGCACCTCCCCCTTTTATTTTCTTTATTTTAATTATTTCATTTTACTTGGATACACTATGATTTTGCTATGTGAGGATTAACCTTATTTGGACTTTAACTCATGACCCTGAATTGACCCTATATTAAAGAGACCCAAAGAGACCCAAATCCATGTGACAAGACAACCGTCGTTTGTTGCCGGCAGCACATTAGACGAGAAGAAGAACCCACCCATTTATTTTCTCCCATTCATTTTTCTTCAGCTTTCTTCGAAGAACGGTGTTACGGCCATTACCGTAGCTGGCGATCGTGATCCGTCGATTTTGAGGGTAGTCGGAATCCTCATTTTCGATGTAAAAATTTAAATAGCATATATAGTTGAATGGCGATTTCCCTCCCCGGGGGGATCAAAATTCACATCCGACAATGGTCTCCTGCACCTGGTCACCAAAATACAAGCATCAAACACGACGGTTTGGCAAGAAATTATTTTAAGTGAAAGCATGTAAAACAATGTATAATCGAGAACATAAGGAAATACTATACTGAACGTAAAACAAATACTTACGAAACACTTTTCTAAATCAAAGACAAACTAACATGAATGCATAACATATATATCATGAATCGTAAATCCACAAAGAGCCCATCCTTTCTCTATCATTTATAATGAAAAGAGTAAGCACGCACGACAAGCATGAATATACATAATATAACACGACACGATTCCCACAAATATGGGATTCCGGCTACGGAACCGGACACGCACGATGTGTAATAAATACACGACTAATCTGCAGTTAGTTCACATGTTTAAGGACCCCCAGACAGTGGATCAAACTGAAAGGGCAGTCCAAGCTCTGTGGTGTTCACTTGAGTTCATGAATGCACAAAACACGCAAAGCACGATTCAAACATATAGAAAATAAAAGGGGAAATCACTTGTCACGACAAGACGAAGCACGACGAGCACAATGCATAATATATATGCTCACAACTTATAAAAGTGATCCCCATTTAATACTTGAAACACATCTTCGAACGAGCTTATAAACTTGATTTCAAAACGAGTACACGATATGACTTGCGGTCTTAAATCAACGCTCAAAACACGATAATTTTATCAAGTACATGCTTAGGCTATTCATTGACTCTTGGGTGATTGGAACTCTGTATTTAAAATACAAGGATTGGTGTCCCCGAAGTTAGTACATAGCATGGAGTTCCATTCACACAATGCCAAGTTAAAGTCCTTAATATAGCCTAGTTTTCAGATTTTTAAAAGAAAATGTAGATGGGCAAAAATCTCCTAAAACAGGGAAAATCACAGTGTGCCTGGTCGACCTGGCCCTTGGTCGGTCGACCGCGTACACTGTGAGCCCGGTCGACCGGCCAAGTCCCGGTCGACTCAAAGTTGTAACTTTTAATTCAGTGAATAGTGTTTTGGTCAGGTTCCAGAGAACCTGACCCTGTGTCGCCGGTCGACCGCGCTCCCTGGCCGGTCGACCGCGTGAACTGCAGGAACAGTCATTCCCGCAGTGCAGCAGGTCATCCAACTGGGACCAAACCCAGTGTCCCCGGTCGACCGTGCCCCTTGGCCGGTCGACCGCGTGAACTGCGGAAACCAGAACCCAGTTCTGATTTCTGCAGTGCACTGGTCCATTCATTCTTCCTTTCTTTTCCACATCCTTTCCAACCTAATTAGCAAATTAAATACATGAATATACATGATATCAAGGCTCACATTGGGGCATTTCTTTCATACTTAAACAAGTCATTAACATGGAAACCCATTTCATAATCCTTCAAACCCCTCTTCTTCAAGCACTCCTAACCAAAAGCCAAGAACTACAAAACCCATGAAATCCATTCAAAAACTCACCCAAAAATACAACCAAGCAACCCATTTTGAAATGGTTGCTACAAGTTAGAAAAACATGATCTTTAGGAGTAGAAAGAACTCTATTGAAGAGATGGTTGCAAGCTCTTACCTAGAGGTGCCCAAACAAGATGTGAAGAAGGAAATGGAGATCTTTCCCACCTAGAGACTTCAAGAAAATGGCATCAATGGAAAGCTTGTCTTGAGAGGAAGAAGATGATGGTTTCAGAATTTCATTTGGAGACTCATAGCTCAAGCATTCAAGAAGAGAAGAAGAGGGGAAAAGGAGGGTTTTCAGCCCTAGGTCAAGAAAAAGTGCAGAGATTTTGTGGAATGGGGGAAAGGGAGAAGGGAAAGTAGCTTAAGTGTTAGACAAGTGGGTCCCCTTTAGTGCCAATCTTGCATGAGTCAAAACATGGTCTTGTGGGCCTCAAATGAAGTCAACGAAGAAGGATAAAACGATCTTTGAAATATCTAGTTTCCAAAAAGTATATTTTTGATATGGTTTTGGGATCTCGAAAATCGTGTCCAGATTTGAGTGTGAAAAGGCTATTTTACCCTTTTTGGCCAAAACTTGAGTTTCTGGGCTACAAACACAAATGGGCTAAACATGAAAGTTGCACATAATCATAAAACCAATCAAATGAAATGGAAATCACGATTAACACAAAACCAAACACGATCTTCCCACGCTTGCACGTACACCCAGGCCTTCCTGAGTGTGCCTAGTTAACACTAAACGTTCTCGAACTCCCCAAAGCTATAACCATGACAAAAACTAATCATACTCTAACCTACGATAACTAAACCCAATCAAGACTAAGCACACACTAAGCAAACACTATAGGGTTAATCCTGGGTTGGGGTTTGACATCCTCCACCCCTTAGGATATTTGGTCCACCAAATAAATCAAACTTTTACCTCTGGTAACAAGTGTGGGTATTTCCTCTGAACTTGATCTCTCAATTCCCAAGTGGCTTCTTCTGGTTCATGATTTTCCCAAAGTACCTTGACCCAATGAATTGTCCGATTTCTCAGCTCTTGTTCCTTGGTATCAATGATCTTGATCGGTCTTTCCACATACGAAGCATCTTCTCGAATCTCCAAAGGCTCGTGCTGCAGAATATGAGAAGGACTAGACACATACTTCTTGAGCATGGAAACATGAAATACGTTGTGTACCCCGGAGAGTTCCGGCGGTAACGCAAGCCTATAAGCCACGTCTCCAACTTGAAACTGCAATTCTCTTCGGCGAGTGTCTGCATAACTCTTCTGTCTGCTACGGGCGACCTTCAAGCGTTCCTGAATCAATTTGACCTTGTCACTTGTTTCACCAACTATAGTCGGTCCATGAAAGCTACAAACACCGACTTCTTCCCAGCAAACCAGAGTTCTGCATCTTCTACCATAGAGAGCCTCAAAAGGTGCCATACTAATGCTAGAATGGTAGCTATTATTGTAAGCGAACTCACAAAGTGGTAAGCACTCATCCCATTGAACCTTGAAATCCAGCACACAAGCACGCAACATGTCTTCAAGAGTCTGTATCGTCCGCTCTGACTGACCATCTGTCTGAGGATGATACGCTGTACTGAACTGGAGTTTGGTACCCATGGACTCAAGAAAGTTTTCCAAAACCTCGAAACAAATCTGCTATCTCTATCCGAGGTGATGGAAA
>QPKB01001337.1:7500-10996 GCA_003546025.1 Camphora micrantha
AGCCGGGCGCGTTGCGGTCGGCAGGCGCACGAACGGTCGACCGACGGCGTGCGGTCAGCACGTTCCGCAGCCCTTGAGCAGTGCAGTCAGCACGGGCGAGCGGCGTGCCTGCTGCAGCCCCTTCGGTGTGCAGTCAGGCCGAGCGCGCTGCCGGCCGCGTGCGGTCTGAAAGTGCGTCGTGCTGCTGCCTTTGCCGCGTGCAGGCAGCCCGCGCGCGCGCTGCTGCGTCGGCCGCGTGCGGTCAGCCCGTGCTGCCGTGTGCGGTCTGCCCCCGCTTCCGTGCGTGCGACGTGCTGCTGCTTCTCTCCGCGTGCAGGCAGTCCGTGCGAGCAGCTGCGTCGGCCGCGTGCGGTCGGTCCGTGCTGCCGTGTGCCGTCTGCCCCCGCTTCGCGCGCGTGCGACGTGCTGCTGCCTTCTCCGCGTGCAGGCAGCCCGTGCGCGCCGCTCGTCGGCCGCGTGCGGTCCGTCCGTGCTGCCGGGTGCAGTCTGCCCCCCGCTTCCGTGCGTGCGACGTGCTGCTGCCCGCGCCGCGTGCAGGCAGTCCGTGCGTGCGTGCTGCTGCCCGTGCCGTGTGCGGTCCGTCCGAGCGTCGTGCTGCTGCAGGTGCCCTGCGTGCGTGGGTGCTGCTGCGTCGGCCGCGCACGGTCCATTCCGTGCGTGCTGCATCGTCGGCCGTCTGCGGCCTGCCCGTGCGTGTTGGGCTGAGGCTGGAGTCGCCGTGTGCGGACGGCCCGTGCGTGCCTGCTGCTGCCCGTGCGGCGAGTGGCCAGTCCGTGCGTGATTCGTCCCGCGGCCGCTGCTGCTGAGTGAGTGCAGTCCGTCCGTCCCTCCGTGCTGCTGCGTCCCCCGCGTGCTGCCTGTCGTCGTGCAGGCGTGCTGCTGCGTCTGCCCAGTCCGTTCCGTCCGTGCCTTCGTGCGCGCGCCGCCGCCGCTGCGTCCGACGTGCGCCGTGTCCGTCCGTCGGTGCGTGCTGCAGCGTCGGCCGTGTGCAGGCGGTCCGTGCCTGCTGCTGCTGCTGCGCGCCCGCTGCCGGTCCGTGCCTGCGGTCGCTGCTGCGTCGGCCGTGTGCGGTCTGCCGGCCGCGTGCGGGGGGACGGTGCGTGCTGCTGCCCGTCGGTGCGTGCAGCGCTGCTGCTGCTGCTGCGTCTGCCCAGTCCGTCCCGTCCTGCTGCTGCGTCCGACGTGCGCTGTCCGTCGGTGCGTGCTGCTGCTGCGTCGGCCGTGTGCAGGCGGCCCGTGCGTGCTGCTGCGCGGTGCGTGCCGCGTGCGGCAGATTTTGACCCCTCGACCAAGTATGTGTTTTCTGGAGACAAACGCGTGTTCAATGCATTGAAAACATGGAAGACATGTTTAACAATCATTGTGTGAAAGGATTTGTGCGTTGGGATCCGGGAACATGCCGAAAGGTCCGTTTCCTCATTCTCGGACGTTTATTCCCAGGAGGTGGGAAACAATGGACGGCACCAGCCCCCTACCTTGTTGTGGCGTTGCGCTGCCTGTCCGGTCGGTGCGTGCTGCTGCGTCGGACGGTGCGCGTGCGGCGTGCGTGCGGTGCGTGTGCGTGCTGCTGCTGTGCGGCGCGTGCAGGCGGACGGTGCGTGCTGCTGCCTGACGGTGCGTGCAGGCGGACGGTGCGTGCTGCTGCCTGTCGGTGCGTGCAGGCTTGCTGCTGCAACTGCCCTGTCCGTTCCGTCCGTGCCTTCGTGTGCCCGTCCTGCTGCTGCGTCCGACGTGCGCTGTCCGTCGGTGCGTGCTGCTGCGTCGGCCGTGTGCAGGCGGCCCGTGCGCGTGCTGCTGCTGCGCGGTGCGTGCCGCGTGCGGCAGATTTTGACCCCTCGACCAAGTATGTGTTTTCTGGAGACAAACGCGTGTTCAATGCATTGAAAACATGGAAGACATGTTTAACAATCATTGTGTGAAAGGATTTGTGCGTTGGGATCCGGGAACATGCCGAAAGGTCCGTTTCCTCATTCTCGGACGTTTATTCCCAGGAGGTGGGAAACAATGGACGGCACAGCCCCTACCTTGTTGTGGCGTTGCCCCTACCTTGTTGTGGCGTTGCGCTGCTGTGTGCGGACGGTGCGTGCGCTGTCGGTGCGTCGACGGTGCGTGCGTGCTGCGTGCGTGCGTGCGCGGACGCGTGCGCGGCTGCGGTGCGTGCTGCTGCTGCTGCCTGTCGGCGCGTGCAGGCGGACGGTGCGTGCTGCTGCCTGACGGTGCGTGCAGGCGGACGGTGCGTGCTGCTGCCTGTCGGTGCGTGCAGGCTTGCTGCTGCAACTGCCCTGTCCGTTCCGTCCGTGCCTTCGGTGCCCCCTGCTGCTGCTGCTGCTGCGTCCGACGTGCGCTGTCCGTCGCGTGCGTGCTGCTGCGTCGGCCGTGTGCAGGCGGCCCGTGCGTGCTGCTGCGCGGTGCGTGCCGCGTGCGGCAGATTTTGACCCCTCGACCAAGTATGTGTTTTCTGGAGACAAACGCGTGTTCAATGCATTGAAAACATGGAAGACATGTTTAACAATCATTGTGTGAAAGGATTTGTGCGTTGGGATCCGGGAAGATGCCGAAAGGTCCGTTTCCTCATTCTCGGACGTTTATTCCCAGGAGGTGGGAAACAATGGACGGCACCAGCCCCTACCTTGTTGTGGCGTTGCACTGCCTGTGGCGTTGCACTGCGTGCTGTCCGGTGCGTGCTGCTGCTGCTGCGTGCGGACGCGTGCGGGCGGACGGTGCGTGCTGCTGCCTGTCGCGCGCGCGCAGGCGGACGGTGCGTGCTGCTGCCTGACGGTGCGTGCAGGCGGCGGACGGTGCGTGCAGGCTTGCTGCTGCAACTGCAACTGCCCTGTCCGTTCCGTCCGTGCCTTCGTGTGCGCGGCCGCTGCTGCGTCCGACGTGCGCTGTCCGTCGGTGCGTGCTGCTGCGTCGTCCGTGTGGAGGCCGCCGGTGCGTGCTGCTGCGCGGTGCGTGCCGCGTGCGGCAGATTTTGACCCCTCGACCAAGTATGTGGTTTCTGGACACAAATGCTTGTTCAATGCATTGAAAACATGGAAGACATGTTTAACAATCATTGTGTGAAAGGATTTGTGCGTTGGGATCCGGGAAGATGCCGAAAGGTCCGTTTCCTCAATCTCGGGCGTTTATTCCCAGGAGGTGGTAAACAATGGACGGCACCAGCCCCTACCATGTTGTGGCGTTGCTCTGTCTGTCCGGTCGGTTCCCAGTCGGTCGGTGTGTGCTGCTGCGTCGGCCGCGTGCGGGCGGTCGATGAGTGCTGCTGCCTGTCGGTGCGTGCAGGCGTGCTGCTGCGTCTGCCCTGTCCGTTCCGTCCCTGCCTTCGTGCGCGCGGCGGCTGCTGCGTCCGGCGTGCGCTGTCCGTCGGTGCGTGCTGCTGCGTCGGCCGTGTGCAGGCGGTCCGTGCGTGCTGCGTGCGGCAGATTTTCACCCCTCGACCAAGTATGTGTTTTCTGGAGACAAATGGGTGTTCGATGCGTTGAAAACATGGAAG
>QPKB01001338.1:0-10995 GCA_003546025.1 Camphora micrantha
ATGAGTTTTAATTTGAGGTGATGAAGATGGGTGTGAGGTCTCTTATTTCGGAGTCTGGGCAGAATGGTGATTGGGTTATAATGGCGCCTACGTAAAAGCGAAGAAGATCGCCCGAGGATGATAGGTGGGAGAAGTGCCAAGGAGAGGGTGAGATGCAGGCGCAGTGCAGGGATGGATGGAGGTTGTATCATATGACCTGTGTTTTTGGATAGTCAATATTGGGATAGTTTCCATAAAGGTGTTCGATGAAATGACGAAGAGAAAGGAGAATGAGATTTCACGCTCATTTCTCTTATTTTTCTTATGGGAAAGAATTCTGCTGCTGTTGTGGGGTTTGTCATTCCTTGATTTTGTTCATTGTGAGATATTGGAGGAGAGGAATTAGAGAACACGGGTCGGGTTCTCATTTCTTGATTTTTGTAATTTTCAAACAGATTTCATGTATATATTTTTTGAAATGTAAGGTCAAGACACAATGAACTTGTAATGTTGTGAATGGTTGTTGCCGTGAAAGGCGATTTTGCCGTAAAGGCGATTTACAAAGTCTTAATCCATTATGAAAGACAAGAATTGTGATTTTTGTCTCTAAAGAAAAATAAAGTACAACAGAAATCAGAAAAGGAATCTGATTCTCATTCGATTGTGGGGACACGTTCAGATTCGACGGTCGCGAGTCATGTATGGGCTCCTCCATCGTCCATGCAGATGAGAACACGATGCTTGGATTCTTGGCTCGGCTTTCCTAACCTCAGATTTTTAAAATAAAGACAAGAGAAGGTCTTATATTCCGATAAAAAGCTTAAGTAAACGGGCTGAAAAGCCACGTTTTAGCCATGTTGGTAGAAGAAGGGAGGTCCTTGGGGGGGTGGCCCCCAAGGGTGCTTCAATCACCTTTTGGTGGTCTTTGCAGCAGAGTTGCAGGGGTTCTGGATTTTTTGTCTCTTGATTTCGGTATTCGAGTGGAGGGCGATTTCCGGAATTTTAGATCCTTTTCCCTTTTGAAATGCCCTCCTATTTATAGGCCTTTGGTAGCCATTTAGGAGGGTTTATGAGCATTGAATGCATTAATGCTCATAATGGGAGGAGTTTACAAGTTTTAAATTATTTGTTTTGTAACTCCTTTTTTCCTTGAATCTGATTGGCCGATGGAGAATAATGAGCTTTTAATTGCCTTTAATCCCATCATGGGAGGAGTTTCATGGCTTTAATGCCATAAATCCTTTGACTTGTAACTCCCATTTGCTTTGCTTTTTGATTGGGCCGTCCAAAATAATGAGTTAATGACCGCATTAACTTGTCATAAAAGCGGGCGTCATTTAACCTCATTAATTGGTCGCCAAGTCGCTCGAAGAGTCGCGGCGCCGCGCCGCGTCTTTTGGAATTCTTCTTGCGATGACGCCGGTGGATCCACATGTTGTTTGATGTCGGATGGCGATGCAATTTCAGACATTGATTAATGTCAACGTGCCGGCAACATCTGTCCTGTCGATTTTCACGATCGGGCGGGCAGAAAGTGTGCTTTCTTGTCGCCCGTTGGCGATTTCGAGGCATCTAATGATCATCCAATGATTTCGGCGCGCGAATCCGTGATGTTTGAACGAAGATCGACGGATTTCATGCACGCAAAAAATCAGATTTTGGAAAAATCACAGGGGCCAATCAACTCGAAAAGCGAAAAAAGACCCGAAAAAGGGTCTTCCGGCGACTTTTTGGGTCGCCGGAATTTCATGTCGCCGGCGACCATGGGCCTTGGGCCCATTTGTTGGTCGCCGTCCGGTCCGCCGTTTCTTCGCCGTTTTCGATCTTTTTTCACTTCTTTTTTCTTCTGTATTTTTCCTGACATTTTCCCCTCATTTATTGGCCTGATTCTCTTGAAGAAAACCCGACGAGAAGCCACGCAAAATCGGAGCACAAAAGTTTCCTATTTTTCTGGAAAAGCGAAGACTTTGTTGTGCGGTTTTGCCGATTTTTTGTCAAGCATTGAAACTAGGCCAAACGATGTCGGAATGACCTGAAATTCGACGTGGAGCTTCTTGAGCAGTAGATAGGACCAACCATAGGCTTTGGTTTGAGTTTTGAAGCCGTTCGGGGTCCCGCAAATGCTTGCCTTAATTTCGCCATGAGAGAAATGCCGAGCTTTGACTTGTGGTCAACCGATGTCCGATTGACCTGAAATTTGACAGGGAGCCTCCTGAGTAGTAAGTAAGACCAACCATGGGCTTTGGTTTGAGTTTTGAAGCCTTTTGGGGTCCCGCAAATGCTCGCCTTGATTTCACCTCGAGGGAAATGCCGAGCTTTGAAACTAGGCCAAACGATGTCCGTTTGACCTAAAACTTGACAGGGGACCTATTGGAGTCATTTTGAGATGATCCATTAGCTCCAATTTGGATGCCATGATTCCGGGGTGCTCCGCTGCCGGTAGGCCTGTTTTTGCTTCCCGAGAGTTGATGAAGGGTCAAACGTCGTCCGTTTGACTTGAAATTTGGCAGGGGGCCTTTTGGAGGTATTCTGAGACCATCCGTAGGCTCTGATCGAAGTTTTGAAGTCTTCGACACTGTCGCTGCCGGGAGCTCCTGTCTGGCTGTCGGAGGAGTGAAGTTAGGCCAAATGATGTCGAAATGGCCCGAAACTTCATGTGTACCCTCTTTTGGCTGCTTTGAAGGATCTTGCAGTTTTTGTTTGATTCTGACAAGATCTGGTGCTTGAAGTGGCGCCTTCCTATTTATGGCAGGATGTGGCTCCATGTAGCTTTTGGTGTTGAAGGGACATAGTGACATTTTTGGTGTCAACAAATGCCCCCTCGAGGTACAGCGACGAGGTGCCCAGCTCTAGCAGTCGGTGTGCCTCGAAGAGAATTTGAAGGAGAGATCTTCTTGCTTGACCAAGAGTCTTGAGCGTTTTTCTTTTGATGGAGTTGCTTTTTTGAGCTTCCAAGGGATTTCGCGGTAATGAGGGTCATGTACCGTCTAAGGCAAGGATTTTGAATTGACATTTGGATATGGGTTTTGGTTGGACTTTTCCTTTTTAACCTTGTGAACCTTAAGGCTTTATGTGGCACATCAGCGGTTTAAGAGGTTTTTTATTGGTTTTTTTTGACCTTGTGACCTAACAGCTGTAATGTGGCGAGTTAGGGGTCGGGATTTTGGTTTTTGGTTTCGGTCTGTGACCTAGCAAGCTGTATGTGGCAATTAGGGACCATGGTTGGTTTGCGTCACTCTTGGACAATTTTGGTCATTGGAGTGGTTTGGTTTTTTGTGGAATGTCAATTTCAAGATTGTAGCTTGATTTGGTGCATGGGTTGAATGTTTGGGTTCCTTTTGAAGCCCATGAAGCCTTGGAATTTTTTGTATAGTCCAATCAACTCAAGAGAGGCATTGGAACCATTTTGTATGGCTCTTGTAAGAGAAATTTTGACTAAAAGCCACTTTAGTGCCTAGGTGGTCAACCTGGCTCATATAGGCTAACCCATGGGACCTTAAGCTTTTAAAATGGCTTAGATCTCATGTGGTGTCATATTTGTAACGAATATCTAAAAATATCCCTTTTATGTGTATGAGAATATCTAAAAATATCCTTACTTGGAGAGAATCTCGCAAGTTTCCTTGACTTTGGAGAGATTTTCTCAAAGCTTCTTTGAGAGAAAAAGTTTCTCAATCCCCTTTCTTTTGGAGAGAATTTCTCCAAGAATCTCCTCTTTAGGAGAGAATATCTACACAATCTTCCCTTTCTTTTAGGAAGATTCTAATTTTTAAGCACTTACCTCACTTGCTTTACCTCTCTCCTTTCCTCTTTTATGTTTGCACTTTTCTACTAAAAAGCATGAGATGGGTTTTCTTTATCTTGTTGCTTTCTTTTTTGCAAAACCCTTCAAGAGTGCTCCAAGAAAAAATTCTCAAGGATCTTTCAAGTTTCTTCTTCTTCTTCTCTCCATGGCTTTTTCAAGTAGGTCTTCTTTTTCCAAGAAAAACCCCATGTAGATGTAGAAAAGTTTCCTTTTCTTTTTTTTTTTTTTTTTTTTTTTTTTTTTTTTTTTCTCTTTTTTTTTTTTTGTTTTTTTTCGTTTTTTCTTTTTTTTTTTTTGCACACGTTCTCCCTTTTTTTTTTCTTTTTTTTTTTTTTTTTTTTTTTTTTTTTCCTTCTTTTTTTTTCGCTTTTTTTTTTTTTTTTGTGTGCTGTACGGACAGGTCCGTACGGACCTGGCCGTACAGCCACGTGGCCTGTGGGCCACGTCCCATGGGCCAACCCCCTTTTTCTTCTTTTTCTTCTTTTTTTTTTCTTGAAGAGGTTTTTTTTTTTCTTTTTTTTTTTTTTTTTTTTTTTTGCTCACCATGATATGAGGTTTATGCAATTCAAGATGATCATGCATTCTTTCTTTTTTTTTTTTTTAAAATGCATCAAGATAAAAGGCTAGGATTTCTAGGTCAAATCAACATGGATTTTGACTTAGACAAAGTTTGATTGGTTTTGACCAATTGGGGTTGGAATTGGTCAACTTTTGTCAAATTTTCTAGCATCTAATGCATGATTGGTTTTGCATGATTTTGTAAATGGAAATGGGAGCATGATATGCATTACCTCGAATTTCTTGCAAGTCTGGGATTGCGGAGCTATGCAGCAATGTGGAGCCCACTTCTCCCAGTCCTCACAGAATTTCGAGGAGCTTTGCAGTTTTGAAATTTTGAGCTCACAGCAAATGTTGAGCTCTTTTCCTGATCTTGCGAAAATTTAGAAGAAAAGGCTGATCTCGCAGCAATGTTTGAATTCGATCTTCGTCGAGATCCTTCATTGATTATAGCTCGCAGCAAATGTGACTCATCTTCAAAGCTTCCTTTCTCTTTTTCGATGTGCCTCCCTTTTCTCGAAATTGCCCCGAACCATGCCAAAATTCGCTAGGGTTTTTTTTATAAGCAAAATCTGTCATTTGGTGCTTGATTTCTTCCTTTCTGACTTTTGCTGGTGGTCCTCAGAACGAACAAGGGTAAGGCCTTGTTACTGATGCGCCTCGCCGATCTGCCAGATCTTCCAATGCGGCCGTTCAACAGGCCGTGGAAGAAGTCCGTTATGTGGAGAGACTAACTTGGAAGAATGCGACTCGCTCAAACGAGATGAGATAGACAGCGATTGATCGCTCTCAAGGATGAGGAGTTTTATAAAATTATGGCAAGCAATCGTCCTTGTGATGGACGATCAGAGCTTGTGCCAAGCCTACCTTTTTCTTTGGTGACGCGCCCTGAATGACTCGTCATTCCAAAGGAGATGCTTTCATTTCTCTTACACAGCTGATGTTGAGGAGAGAACTATTTCTACCCGATCGACTTTGGATCGCACTATTCGATCATGAGTCTTTCTCCACATGCTCTAAAGAGTAGATCTCTAAACGGGTGAAGAGACCCATGTGGTCAAGACCGGGGTTTTGTTGCGCGGCCCTTCCTGTTATGCCGAGAAGTCGCCTGTCCATGATTGACATGTTGATGCCGGCCGCTGGCTACCAAGGTCTGATCATCCATCAGTCGATTGAGACGTGGCACTTGCATTTTTATCGGTGACGTCGTAATGGCGTTGAACCCCTTTCGGCTCGTGGCCGCTTCACGTGCTAACTCAGGTGGAGTTCATGACTGATCACATCCTGCAGATTGGTGGGCCGCCATTCTGAAGGAGGCTGAGTTTTTGATGCAGTCGCGCTTTCCGCAAACCGTCGTTTTCTCCGCATGAGCCTTCATGCCCATGTGGAGTCTTCCTTCCGCAGACAACACCTTCGTTTGTCACGAACGGTGAAATTGGTTTTTCTTTGAAGGAGTTGAGCCTACCACCGGGTTGCCTATCCTCGCCAAACCTCTATGAGGAGTTTATGCCTATTGACAGTGTCCTTGTGAGCAGATCGGAGAGTTCAGCTCGTACTTCAGCTCGTCTCGCCTTCTACGATTTTTTGAAGGAGAAAGAGGCTGAAAGTCCGATGCAGAGTTGAGGAGCTCAGCTCTTTCTTTCCAACTTCTTTGACGGTAGGGGATGCTTCTGAGAGTATGTCCCAGGAAGCCAGGCTAAGAACCCGAAGAGATCTCGCTATGCGAGAAAATTTGAGGATTTTCTTACAAGCACAGACGCCATTTGTTCTGACATTGCGCGCGGAAGATCTCGCTGCTGTACCTCACTTACTGGCTGGGTGAGCAATTTTTTGCTGGAGGAGATGGAACGCACATCAGGCGCACTGGTTTTTTCCGGCTTGTCAAGATGGCGGTTCGGAGAGCAGCTTGCTTTGGGCCTGCTCTTTACTCCTATTTGTGCACCGAACTGCAGGCTGCTGCTTTCTTGCGTTCGGCTTGGGCTCCCTATGAATAGGGTATTTTCAGCCCATATCTTTCTATTAACCTGTGGTTTTGTGTACCACTGTCCGGGCTTCCACTGTTTAGGTGCTTGCACAGGATGATGACCCGTTTATGATTCGGTTGGCTAGGAGGGAAAGCGTTTTCCGATCTTTTTGTCTGCCGTTTTGAGGATCGACGGTTCAGGGACGTCGAGATGGCGCAGTCTTCGTCGACTTTCTCCCGGTCTGACGAAAGAAGGCTTTGAATTTGGTGTCTCCCCGATTCCACCAGAGGCAGGGTCGGGAAGACACTATTCTTGACGAACGCAGAGAAGGGATGGCCTTTTTAACATACTGTTGGTACGATGGTGTACCGTCGACATCTTTTGTTGACATCCAGCCGTATGTTCCTTCTCGTTTTGCCGTTGCAGTTGGGCTTCTCCCAAACCTTGTAGATCGCCTTCAAGCATGTGAAGCGTTTTGGGGTCTTCAGGACGGGAGGAATGCATGAGCTTTTACAGTGCGGAGGACACTACCGCCATGATTTCCTATCCTGAGCTTGCCCACTTTCCGGACCGCTGGCTTCACGAAATGGTTTCGCGGGAGAGCTTTTCAGTGTACCGGGGGCTTTCCAAGAAGGAGCTCAAATGTCAAGCAATCTTCCGGAGGGGGCCTTGGTAGATCAGACGGCGTCCGGCGAGAGGAGGTTTTGGCCTTCCTTTCTGGAGAGAAGCATAGGATAGGCTTTCTCAAGGACCGGGATGTCGTCAGATCTGGAGCTGTGCAAGAGGTACCTGGTGAGGTCCTGAGACAGCTGGAGGAGGAGGAAGCTGAAATCGACGCTTGGAGGCAAGCGGAACGAATGAGGACTTCCATGGGGTCCACTGGCAGGAGCGACCATCCAGTGAGAGGAACTCTGGTTGAGAAGCCTGACTTTGATAGCGGGGCAGGTTCTTCAGGTAAACCGACCCGCATGGAAGCAAGAGGAAGAGAGGACAGTACCGTCATAAGAAAGCAGTGCGAGATTCTCCTGACGTGGAAGTCCCTCTTACCATTGATGAGGAGGTCTCGGGGATGCTGAAGAGCCTCCAGAGAAGAGGAGTCGAGAGGAAAAAGCAGATGATGGTATGATCCTTTCCCTTTCTTTTTCTGCTTCTCTCTCTTTTTTGTTCTTTGAAGATTATTTGTTTAGATCCACTACTTTCATTTCTTTTTGCAGAGGATATGACTTGGTGATGCCTGAGCCCCGGCCGATGAGGCGGATGATGATCCGACTACGGCATCTGAGGAAGACCAGGGACTCTGGAGTAGACCCAGAATCTTCTCCTGGTACGACTTCTTTACTTCCCCCTTTTTGGCATTTCTTTTCTTTGCTAAATTTTGCTGACGTTTCTCCCCCCCTTTGTTGTCAGCTGATTGCCAGAGGATTCTGACGACTTCGAGCCATCCATGGATGTAGCTTTCTGCGACACTTCGGACGAGCTTATGGTAGACAGAAAGCGCTCCACCGGTCGTCGGAGAAGGTATTTCACACAGCCAATAGCTTCCGACAAATAATTTTTTTTACAGATCATGTTCATACCTTTCCTCTTCTGGCAGGTTTGAGGCGACAGAGAGGTTCCATTGTCTTCCTCGGAGCCGGAACAGGAAATACCAGCGGCTGGTCCAGAAGTAGAGGCTTCTTCTACCAGTTTGAATGCTGCAGAAGTGCAAAACAACATGATGATATTCCATCTTCTGACGCTCCGACTGGGAAGAGTCTTTCGAATTTATTGCCCACTACGGCCCGACATGGGCAGTCAGTCAGCGGAGCATGGCGAGTCTTCATCTGGGCCCTCTCTTCAATTTGCAAAGAAGGTCTTGAAGAGTGTACGAGCTCCTGGGTTGAGACTCTTTCTTCTGGATCACTTGGAAGCTGGCTTTGGGCATGGTCAAGCACGTGCGAGACATCCTTGACTGACAGCGCAGAGGTTGGTCTGGATATCACCAATGCCAAAGCTTTCTGTTGATGGAGTCATTGCACTGGGCGATAAGTGGAGCAAGACTAAAGAACTCCCCAAGTTGATTGACTTTTCAACGAAATGTTTCTGAAGCCTTCCAGCGAGGTCAAATCGGAAGTGAATGAGATTTTGAAGGCTCGGAAGCAGCTCGTTCGGGAAGAGGAACGTCACCGGAACTGCGCTATTATCGAGCTATCAAAAGACCTGAGCCACCTCGATAAGGAGATCGACGAGACTAGGCAGCGTCTCGAGTTGTTGGAAGAACAACTGCTTCGCTAAATGGGCTGCTGTTCTTGAAGCTCGTGCCAGAGAAAGCACTCTGATCCGTCAGGTTGAAGAGGTTGACGGAATCTCCGAAAGGAAGACTCAGGAGCATGAGCGATGGCAACTTCTTTGGGAGGAATTCCCTCGTGCTGAAGATGGATCGCGGTTTTCTGCCGCATTTATGGCGGCATCTGAAGAAGCGTGGCCTGGAAGCTTTGGAGGCTGAGGCCAAGAGTCTGCTCGAGGACCTTAGTCTTGTTGAAGACTATGATGACTGAGCTTTTGACAACTTTCTTCTTTCTTTTTTTTTTTTTGTCCTCCATGTATAAACATTTTGGCACTCTATTTTTTTGTATCCCTTGTTCTACTTAAATTCTTTTGTTGAAAAAATAAGCAAAAGTGAATGGGAATGTTTGTTTGAAAATCTTGATCAAAAGGTTATCATTTTGTGAAAATCTTTTGTCAAAAGTGTTGTTTTGGCATGAAGCCAGATTTTGTGGCACAAAGCCTGGTTTTTGATGGCTTGAAAGCCGAAATTTTGAATGGCATGAAAGCCGATTTTTGGTGGCGTGAAAGCCACAATTTTTGTGGCGTGGAAAGCCGATGTGGCATGGAAGCCGATTTTTGGCATGAGTAGCCGATTTTTTGTTTTTTGGCGTAAAAGCCGGATTTTGGCATGGAGCCGATTTTTTTGTTTTGGCATAAAAGCTGGTATTTTTGGCTGAGAGCCGATAAAAGCCGGATTTTGCATGAGAGTTTTTGCGTAAAAAGCCGGATTTGGCATGAGAGCCGATTTTTTGTTTTTGGCGTAAAAGCCGGATTTTTTGGCATGAGAGCCGATTTTTTTTTTTGGCGTAAAAGCCGGATTTTTTGAAAACCAAGTTTTGTTTTGTTGGCATGAGAAGCCAGATTTTGTTTTGATTTTTGGCATGAAAGCCGATTTTTGGCGTGGAAGCCGAGCTTTTTTGGCGTAAAAGCCGATTTTTGGCGTGGTTTTTTTGGCGTAAGCCGAGTTTTTGGCGTAAAAGCCAGTTTTGGGTTTTCAAAAAATGCAAGTATCGACTAAGAGTCGCCTCCCTGCTGAATGGTATTGCAAGTATCGATGGAATGTCGCCTCCTTGCTCATTCGGTTGCGAGTATCGATGGAATGTCGCTTCCTCGCGAAGTTGGGTGCAAGTATCGACTAAGCGTCGCTTCCCTGCTTTTTTCTTCAAAATTTCATTTTGCGGGTATCGATGGAATGTCGCCTCCCCACGATTTTTGAAATTTGAGGTTTTTTTCGAACCTTTGTTTTTCTTTGAAATTTGGGTTGTGGATATCAACTGGAATGTTGCGTCTCCACGATTTTTGAAATTTTGCAAGTATCAACGAGGTGTTGCTTCCTTGCGATTTTGAGGTTTTGGAAGTATCGAATGGGGTTCGCATCCTTCCAATGGGTTTTTGCGAGTATCGACTTGACATCGCTTTCCCGATTTTTGTTTTTAGACACGAGGGTCGTAAATTTTGACCTAAAACCATTTTTGGCGGTAAAAGGTAAGGCGGACTAGGGTGGAAATTCCTAAGTCCTGATTTTTGTTTCAAACCAAGAATTTTGGGTTCAAGGATCGAAAATTTTGGTTAAGTTTGGGAAGAGGCTCCTAAACTTAGATTTTTGGATTTTGATTTTCTTTTGAACAATGAAACGATGAAAGTAAGCATTGTTTTGAAAGTTCAACATAAAGATGAAAATTCCAAAAGGAGTGGGTTTGACGAGCAAGTACCTAGAAATAGGCTTTGGCCTTGCAGGCGTCGCTCTGACCCAGTGGAGGAAGTCTTCAAGGGTAGTACCGCTTCAAGAACTTGCCGTTGATGGGCAGCATACATCTATCACCTTCCATGTTTAGAAGTGCGTATGCGCCATTGGAGAAGACTTGGTCGATGACGAAGGGTCCCTCCCATTTTGGTTCAAATTTGCCTTTGGATTTGTGAGCGAAAACCATCGGCCTTTTCACCGCAAGAACCAAGTCACCCTTTTTGTGGGCGCGTTGCCTGACCTTTTTGTCGAAAGATCCAGCCATGCGTGCTTGGTAGAGCTCAATGCTTTGGAGTGCCTCGAGCCGTCTCTCATCGAGATTGTCCAGCTCTTGGAGTCTTAATTTGACATTGCTTTCTTGCGTCATGTCATTTTGTAGAGATACCCTTAAGGAAGGAATTTGTACCTCTAAAGGGACAACAGCTTCGCATCCATAGACCAAGGAGAATGGCGTGCTATGGGTCGGTCCTCGAACGGTGGTTCGGTAGGCCCACAAAGCTTCGGATAGTTTGTCGCCCCAGTCCCTTTTGTGGCTAGAGACCATTTTCTTGAGAATTTTGCAGAGTGTCTTGTTGAAGGCCTCTGCCAGTCCATTCGCCGCCGGATTGTACGGAGTTGAAGGACAACTTTGGATTTTG
>QPKB01001339.1:0-10986 GCA_003546025.1 Camphora micrantha
TCCTCGGAGCCGGAACAGGAAATACCAGCGGCTGGTCCAGAAGTAGAGGCTTCTTCTACCAGTTTTGATGCGGCAGAAGTGCAAACACAATGATATCCCATCTTCTGACGCTCCGACTGGGAAGAGTCTTTCGATTTATCGCGCCCACGGCTGACATGGGCAGTCAGTCAGCGGAGCATGGCGAGTCTTCATCTGGGCCCTCTCTTCAGTTTGCAAAGAAGGTCTTGAAGAGTGTACTGAGCTCCTGGGTTGAGACTCTTTCTTCTGGTCACTTGGAAGCTGGCTTTGGCATGGTCAAGCACGTGCGAGACATCCTTGCTGACAGCGCAGAGGTTGGTCTGGATATCACCAATGCCAAGGCTTTCGTTGATGGAGTCATTGCACTGGGCGATAAGTGGAGCAAGACTAAGAACTCCCCAAGTGATGACTTTTTCAACGAAATGTTTCTGAAGCCTTCCAGCGAGGTCAAATCGGAAGTGAATAAGATTTGAAGGCTCGGAAGCAGCTTGTTCGGGAGAGGAACGTCGCCGAACTGGCTATTATCGAGCTATCAAAAGACCTGAGCCACCTCGATAAGGAGATCAACGGGACTAGGCAGCGTCTCGAGTTGTTGGAAGAACAGACTGCTGCTAAATGGGCTGCTGTTCTTGAAGCTCGTGCCAGAGAAAGCACTCTGATCCGTCAGGTTGAAGAGGTTGACGGGAATCTCCGAAGGAAGACTCAGGAGCATGAGCGATGGCAACTTCTTTGGGAGGAATTCCCCCGTGCTGAAGATGGATCGCGGTTTTCTGCCACATTTTACGGCGGCATCTTGAAGAAGCGTGGCCTGGAAGCTTTGGAGGCTGAGGCCAAGAGTCTGCTCGAGGACCTTAGTCTTTGGTTGAAGACTATGATGGACTGAGCTTTTGACAAACTTTCTTCTTTCATTTTTTTTTGGTACCTCCATGTATAAACATTTTGGCACTCTATTTTTTTGTATCCCCTTGTTCTACTTAAATTCTTTTTGTTGAAAATAAGCAAAAGTTGAACGGGAATGTTTGTTTGAAAATCTTGATCAAAAGGTTATCATTTTGTGAAAATCTTTTGTCAAAAGTGTTGTTTTGGCATGAAAGCCAGATTTTGTGGCAAAGCCTGGTTTTTGATGGCTTGAAAGCCGAAAATTTTGAGGTGGCATGAAAGCCGATTTTGGTGGCGTGAAAGCCAAATTTTGGTGGCGTGAAAGCCGATGTGGCATGGAAGCCGATTTTTTTGTTTTTGGCGTAAAAGCCGGATTTTGGCATGAGAGCCGATTTTTGTTTTTGGCGTAAAAGCCGGATTTTTTGAAAACCAAGTTTTTGTTTTGTTGGCATGAGAGCCAGATTTTGTTTTGATTTTTGGCGTGAAAGCCGATTTTTGGCGGAAGCCGAGTTTTTTGGCGTAAAGCCGAGTTTTTTTGGCATGAAGCCGATTTTTGGCGTAAGCCGATTTTTTTTTTTTGGCGTGAAAGCCGAGTTTTTGGCGTAAAAGCCAGGTTTTTGGTTTTCAAAAATGCAAGTATCGACTAAGAGTCGCCTCCCTGCTGAATGGTATTGCAAGTATCGATGGAATGTCGCCTCCTTGCTCATTCGGTTGCGAGTATCGATGGAATGTCGCTTCCTCGCGAAGTTGGGTGCAAGTATCGACTAAGCGTCGCTTCCCTGCTTTTTCTTCAAAAATTTTGTTTTGCGGGTATCGATGGAATGTCGCCTCCCCACGATTTTTGAAATTTGAGGTTTTTTCGAACCTTTGTTTTTCTTTTGAAATTTGGGTTGTGGATATCAACTGGAATGTTGCGTCTCCACGATTTTTGAAATTTTGCAAGTATCAACGAGGTGTTGCTTCCTTGCGGTTTTGAGGTTTTGGAAGTATCGAATGGGGTTCGCATCCTTCCAATGGGTTTTTGCGAGTATCGACTTGACATCGCTTTCCCGATTTTTGTTTTTAGACACGAGGGTCGTAAATTTTGACCTAAAACCATTGCTTTGGCGGTAAAGGCAAGGCGGACTAAGGTGGAAATTCCTAAGTCTGATTTTTGTTTCAAACCAAGAATCTTGGCTTCACCAGGATGCGAAACATATTTTTGGTTAAGGTTTGGGAAGAGCTCCTAAACTTAGATTTTGGATTTGATTTTCCTTTGAACAATGAAACGATGAAAGTAAACATTGTTTGAAATTCAACATAAAGGTGAAATGATCGCAAAAGAAGTGGTTTGACGAGTCAAAGTACCTGGAAAATAGGCTTTTGGCCTTGTAGGCGTCGCTCTGACCAGTGGAAGGAAGTCTTCAA
Organism: Camphora micrantha; assembly: GCA_003546025.1. Lineage (NCBI taxonomy): Eukaryota > Viridiplantae > Streptophyta > Magnoliopsida > Laurales > Lauraceae > Camphora > Camphora micrantha. The sequence continues at coordinate 2,305 of QPKB01001339.1, forward strand.
GGGTAGTACGCGCTTCAAGAAACTTTGGCCGTTGATGGGCGCAGCATACATCTATCACCTTCCATGTTTAGAGAGTGCGTATGCGCCATTGGAGAAGACTTGATCGGTGACGAAGAGTCGCCTTCCCATTTTGGTTCAAATTTGCCTTTGGATTTGTGAGCGAAAACCATCGGTCCTTTCATCGCAAGAACCAATGTCACCCTTATTTGTGGGCGCGTTGCTGACCTTATTGTCGAAAGATCCAGCCATGCGTGCTTGGTAGAGCTCAATGCTTTGGAGTGCCTCGAGCGTCTCCATACGAGATTGTCCAGCTCTTTGGAGTCTTAATTTGACATTGCTATTCTTGCGTCATGTCATTTTGTAGAGATACCCTTAAGGAAGGAATTTGTACTTCTAAAGGGAGCAACAGCTTCGCATATCCTGACCAAGGAGAATGGCCGTGCTATGGGTCGGTCCTCGAACGGTTAGTTCAGGTAGGCGCCACAAAGCTTTTCGGATAGTTTGTCCGCCCATCCCTTTTGTGGCTAGAGACCATTTCTTGAGAATTTTGCAGAGTGTCCTTGTTGAAGGCCTCTGCCCGTCCCATTCGCCGCCCGGATTGTACGGAGTTGAAGGACAAAGCTGGATTTTGTATTTTGTCGCAGAACCTGTTAGAATTTGTGATCACGGAAATTGTTGGTCCGTTATCATGGCTACGAATCTTTTAGGTTATGGCCGACACCGCGACAATGATGTTGGTGCCGCAAGAACTGATAGGACTGATGAGGTCTTCATTTCATTGAGCGCAAAAGCTTCTGACCACTTTGGAGAAATAATCCCGTTAGCGGCGAAGATGAAGCGATGACCTTTGCTTGACGGAGGGAAAAGAGCGGACCTTGCGATGTCCATACCCCAAGCTCGGAAAGGCCATGAAAATGCTGTAGGATGTAGCCATTCTGGAGGCATGTGGACATAGTCTCCATGAACTTGGCATTGTTGGCAACGTTTAGCAATTGCATGCGTCAGCTATCCATGGTAGCCCAATAATAACCTAACTTTTTATTCTGATCGTAGAAGCTTTGGACCAGCCTGATGAGCTCCACAAGAGACCAGCATGCACCTCTTTGAGAGTTTCTTCAGCTTCTTTGTTGTGATTAAGCAGCGTAGAGTACTCCATTGTAGATTTTCTTCTAAATAGAGCATCTTTGAGGAATGTCCAGATGAAATTCGGGGTTCGTCTTTGAACACTTACCCGTTCTTTTGGATCTTCAGGCAGATTCCGACATAATATAGAATAATGAACGATTCCTCCAGTCGCCGATCGTCCCTCAAAACATCTCCCTCCCCCCCATAAGTTTGAGGATGGAGATCCGACTTTCAACCAGTTGGTGGACTCAGCAACTGCTTTGTGTGTATTGAGGGGAGGGAGAATCCTTCTCTCAACATCTGTAAACTTGCATGTGTTCCCTTCTTGGGAGCCGCCATACGAGGCGCGAGTCCGGCCATGGCAATCTGCACGGATGTTTGGAAAGCCTCTACGATGTGGTGATATGACAGATGTCAAGATTTCCGCCGAAGTGATTGTGCCTTGTTGTAGTAAGGCAACAGATCAGGCTTCCCTAATTTCAAATTTCTGATTCATCTGGTTGACGATCAGTTGAGAATCCCCGAAGGCTTCTAGCACTGTGATGCCGGATTCGAGGGCGAGTTCCAATCCTACAATCAGGGCTTGGTACTCAGCTGCATTGTTTGAACATGGTTCCAGTAGCGAGAAGGCGTGTGGAATCATGTACGTCGAACAAAGAGGCAGGAACACTTGATAAGAGAAGCCTGACGTTTTGGACAGCAGATAGTGACGTAGCTTTTGTACAGCAAACATCACTGCAAGACATTCTTTTTCGACTGGAGAGTAGCGATGCTCTGCACCTACCAGCATGCGGCTGAGATAGTATAGAGCAGCTTCTTTTCCCTCGTGATTTCCTTGTGCAAGTAGAGCTCCAAAGAGTGGTCGAGGGCTCTTTGTGTACAAGATAAATGGTTTTTCCAGTTGTGGGGCAGCCAGTACTGGAGGTTTGGTCAGGTATGACTTGATGTCTTGGAACGCAGTTTCGCATTCAGCATCCCAGACAAAGTCCACGCCCTTTTCATTAGGCGGGAGAATGGACGGCATTTCCCTGACAGGTTGGAGATGAACCGTCGAATGTATGCCAAATCTTCCTTGAAGCCCCTTTTAACTGTCTCAGGGTTTTTTGGGGATGGCATTTCTAGGATAGCCTTGACTTTGATAGGGTCAAGCTCTATTCCCGCTTTCCGAACTACGAATCCGAGGAACTTACCCGATGATACACCGAAGAAAGCATTTTAGGGGATTCATTCGCAGTTTGTGCCTGCGTAGTCGGAGGAAAGACTTCTCGAAGATCTTTGAGATGGTCTTCTTTCTTTTTGCTTTTGACGGCGAGGTCATCAACGTAGCATTCGACCGTCTTATGCTGCATATCTTGGAATATCTTCATCATAGCCCTCTGATATGTCGCACCAGCATTTTTCAGACCAAATGGCATTACAGTGTAACAATACACGCCAAATGGGGGTCCGAAATGATGTGTGTCTTTCATCTTCAGGATGCATTTTTATCTGATTGTACCCAGAGAAACCATCCATGAATGTCATCCGCTCGAATCCACAGGTGTTGTCGATCATCACCTCCGGTATGGGGAGCGGAAATTCATCTTTAGGACATGCATTGTTCAGGTCTCTATAATCAATACAGACCCTAATCTGCCCCATTTTCTTTGTCACTGGGACGATGTTGGCCAACCATTCAGGATGCTGTTCCTCGCGGATGAAGCCAACGTTTTTGAGTTTCTGAACTTCTTGTTCAATTTTGTCCATTATGTCAGGACGAAATCTTCTTTAGCCTTGTTTGACAGGCTTGATATCTTTTTGTAGATTGAGTTTGTGAACTGCTATTTTGGGGTCTAAACCAGGCATTTCAGCGTAAGACCATGCAAAACAATCAACAAACTCACGAAGAAAAGCGATATACTCGGGTAACTCATCATCCTTTATATTCTTGCTTATGAATACAGGACGTGGGCTATCTGGCGTTCCCAAGTCTATCTTTTGAACAGAATCTTCTGTTGGAAGACTTGAAGGTGGTTCCTCCATAATATTTTCGGAGGCTTCCAACTCAACAAGACCTTCCGGAGTTTCAAAGGTATTCTCAGACCAAGGCTGTGCTTCTGACCATGGGTCTTCTTGATCGGCACTCTTCTCAAGACTCGCTATGAGATGGTCCCAATCACCTGTTGAAACTGGATCGAAGTATGGCACTTCTTTTGGAGATGGTTCTTCTGGACCAGAAGACTGTGCATCTGTATCATCGTACAATTCCTCTTTATCATCAGAGAAAATCGTACCATTGGAGGAGCTTCCTGGATCCTTGAGGGTAACTCTTCAAAGAGATATCCAGGGAGATCAATGTCTTCAAAGACACGAGATGTTGAGGCTTCGTCGGCCAGACGACTTTGTAGCCTTTGGGTCAACTGTCTCATGGGAGCATCAGGGTCGTAGCCCAGTCCGTATGAAGACTTTTCTATATGACGATAGAGTTTCCAATCCTCCTGCTGGCCTTTTGTCAGGGTGGGCTCCAATGGTACGAGAATACCGTGGCCACCTCCCAAGCCGATTGGATTTCGAGCGTCATAGCCCATTTTCTTCATGATAGCTTGCGCCATTGGACTATACAAGGATAGTTGTGGCATACCTTCGTTTTGGAAAGGCTCAAGCGAAGAGTTTGATGAAGAAGCCGCCGACCTGTGGAAAAAGATCGGCTTTTCTTTTGGTGAGGTTGTCGGAACAACGAAGGAAGCTGATGCTGGATCGCCTATGCCAGCAGGTGTCTCCAATGGAGTGAGAGCAGGTTGAGCTTGCTGAGTATCAGCTTGGCTTGACGACGTGTCGTCTTCTGTCTCTGAATCCGAATCTGTGTCTTGCATAATAGACACAAAGGAGATGACAAACTTGCCCCCAGGCTTTTGTTTGGTCTTCTTTGCCTTGGTAGTGATCACCAGCGGCTTTGAAGACTTGAGGGAGACAACAAAAGGAGATTGGTTGATCTCCTCGGTTTTGCCGGATGGTTGATTTTCTTCCGGTGATTGCTGAGGAGCCTTGCCTTTATCTTTCTGGAGACTTTCGGCAAAGGATGCTGTTTCTTTCTCCTTTTCTTCGTTTTCATCTTTGTACATCTGCGAGTCTGCAAAATGGACTTCTTTGCCTTTGAAAGGCTTTTTGTCCGCAAATACCCGATGTACCAAGCCGTCGTCGCCAACAAACTTGATGCACTGATGAAGAGTTGAAGGAACAACACCACTCTCGTGTATCCAGGGGCGTCCGAGAAGGATGTTGTAGCATGAGGGGGTCTTTATTGCATATACAGTGACTTCAGAGATAAGATCACCGATTTGCAACTTGAACCTAATCTTGCCGATAGGCCTCTGAGCGCTTCCATCGTATCCAAAGATAGACACGGATGTGTGACTCAGCTTGCTAGGCGGGATGCCCAGCTCTTCGAGTGCCGAAGTAGAGATGAGGTTGAGGGCAGAACCCGGATCGATCTGTACTCTGTGTATCGGCATCTCTTTGATGTACCCTGTAAAGTATAAGGGCCGGTTGTGCTTTGTTTCGCCTAGTAGGAGGTCTTCCTTAGTGAAGGCGATAGTTGCACTTGCTGCTTTTTGAACTGAGAGGCAATCATTGCAAGATCCCTCAGTCTTCTTCTTTTCTCCTTTTGAGGAGGTATTTGATTTTTTAACCCTATAGTCCATTTCAATTTGTAGGACTTGTGGGGCATGCTTGTCGACATCCACATTCAGTCTTTGCAGTTCTGAAATGAGACTATCACGAGTTTGGGGAGACATTCGTAATAAGTCTAGGATGTGCAGACGTGCAGGTATGTGTCTAAAGTGCTCAATCAAGTCATACTTGAAAGCCTCCTTAGGGCCTGCATTTCATTAATGTTGCCACTTGGGGCGTTTACATTCTGTCCCGAAGGATTTACATAAGAAGAAGAAGTTAGATTGTAGTTTTTGTGGTAATCCCGGCCAGAGCGGGTACCTTTACCAACTTCGAGAGCTTCTGGAGACGGTTCTTCATTCGGAAGTCCACCCTCGGATTGAGGGGCTGATCCTTTTCATTTGCTGAAGATGCTTCCGTGTCAACCTTACCATCCTCAGTGATTGCATTGCATGGAGCATTTTCCGGGAACAAGTCCTGAACAGCGTCCAGCAATTTGTCTTCTTTGTTTACAATTTCATCGGTCCAGACATCACCCATGAGGTTGGGCATCTGGGACCAGTTGACTGGGTAGACTTCATCGGTAGAGACGTCTTCAAGGTGGTCAGCCAGAAGAGGTCTGTACTCTGATGTGACAGTCTCAGAAGACGAAGGTTGAGAAGATGCCATCTCCGAGGTAGTAATATCAGAGGATATACTACCTGATGTAGTATGGGAGTTTGTGGCCTCGGCAGATGAAGCTCCAGAGGCGCTGTCGTCTCGAACTATCGCATTGCAAGCAATAGGAAACGTCTCCGGAACGGATTGTTGGGAGTCAGATTCATCCTCTGATGTAAGGGGATCATCCACCCAGCAGTTTTCTTCATTTTCAGGAGTTACTGGAGGGGACTCCTGTAGATTTTCCGGGACCACCGGTTCTGGATTGCGATGAAGCTGATTGATGTGATCTTGTCCTTGCTCTATGGCAAGACGCTGCAAGATCCTTGCATATTCTTCGAGATCAGGCATAGGAGCCAGATCTTCTTCTTCATCTACTCCTTGTAGTTCCTCCTGATCGGGTTCTACCGGAGCATTGGCAGGTGCTGTGTCAACAGCATTTTCCTGAACAACCTCTTGGTCTCCTTCATCATCAGACCAAGATCCCTGTGGTTGTAAAGGGTTATACCAGATCACCGGCATGATGGGATTCGGGGATCCATTCCTCGTCGGAGAGGTATTCTCCTGTTTCGAGGGATTCCTCCCATTCATCGGTGTCACTGGCGGTGTCACTGGACTCGTACCCATCCATGGGGAATCCAACTACTGAATTGCAAGAGTATGATGCCCCCTGCATGTCTTCAGTCTTTAGTGATGGCATGAAATCACGAAGGGTGAATTTCCTTGCCGGCCTCGAAGTCTCGGAAGGAGACTTTTCTGCTGCCCCCAGTGAAGGGGTAGGGGAAGTTTCTGTCTTTTCAGGAACTTCTTGTTTTGGTTGAGCTTTCTCCTGCTGTTTAAGCTTGCGGAGTTGTCTCCTGGCTTGCCTTCGCTGTGAGCGGTCGGCTTTGTTTTGACGATCTCCCAGTTTTCATCTTCCAGGAGAACGGGATGTACCCATATGGGCTGTCCATCTGGTGTTGGGCACGGGACTAGCTCTTGGGATGTTTGAGCCATTTTTATCACCTTGAAGGAAGTAGTGACCTTCTTCTTTGGTGACTTTTGTGTTTGTCCATATGACACCATGTTGACGGAGGCAGACCCATAGTTTTTGTCAAAGGTGATGACTCCGTTTTTCCACATCTCGTTGATCTTTTCTCTCACAACGAAGCATTGGTTGAGAGGATGCGAGATCATCTGGTGGTATGGACAGTACCGGGGATCGTTGGTTTTGCCAACATCTCCTGGTCTTTTGGGTTCAGGCAGGGTGAGCTTCCCGTTTGCCAAGAGAGCCTCGAAGATTTCTTCGACATCTTCATCGAACGGGTATTTCTTTTCTACTCGTTCTTTGAAGGCATCAGAGAGTTCAGGTCTCTTACCTGCACCTTTGTTTTCAGCTTTCTTTGGTGGCTGCAGAGCTGACTTGGTTTGCACATTGAGAACCTCCTTTTGCTTCGAGGTTGCAATGGCGGTCGGCTCTTTCTTTGATGATTTCTGACTGCTGAGGTCTTTGATCACCGTCTCAGCCTCCATTGATGCTTCTAGGAGTTCTCCCAGATTCTTTGATTTGTTGCCGATAATCATGGAGCGTATCTTTGCTCTCATGTTGTTACGGCAGATGTCGACCAGCGACGCTTGTGGCAGTACGTCTGAACATTTGTACGCCATTGCCTTCCACTTGTGAATGTAGTCGTATGTCGACTCATTCTCTCCCTGTTTTAGGCTGCAGAGTTGAGCCATAGTCACAGGATGATCCTCACCTTTGAAGTGAGTTAGGAAGCGTGTCTCCATCATGGCCCAGTTTTGGATAGAGTCCTCCTGAAGAGTGGAGTACCAATCAAAGGCCGTACCTTTTAGGGTACTTGCGAAGAGACGGATCTTGAGGGCGTCTTGATCCGCGATGGCTCCCGTCAGGATCTTGAAATGGATGACATGTTGTCTGGCCGAGCCCTTCCCCGTATATGTTTGGAGAGTGGGCTGTTTGAATTTGGTAGGAAACGGTACCGAGTCCATCCATAAGGGATATGGTGGCTTGATTCCGTGTTCCTTTAGTGAATCCTCTTCCTTTGCTTTGGCGAGGATATCGTCAACGTCCTTTTTGGTAAGGGCGCGTGACTCATTTACCTCCTCTTCGTGGTGACTTGGAGGAGCTTCATTATTCAGTGGACGTTGGAGGGTAAGAAGTAAGTTCTCCATGAGAGCTTCTATCCTCTGCTGTCCCTGCTCCAGCTGCTGGATGCGTGCGGCTACGTCATCTTGCGGCGGAGGCTGCTCAGCATTTGTGACTAAGACGTTCATCCTTCGAGAGTCGAATGAGGATATCGTCTTGGTGACTGAGCTGGAGCTCATTCTTTTGGATGAAGAGCTCGAAGAGTGATTGCTCCGGTGTCCTTGACTTGAAGGAGTGGGAGAATCTTCTCTATGTCTTCGCGCCCGGGAGACGCTGCGAGTCACCGGTCGCTTGACATGGATTTTTGTTGCTGACTTCTGGCGCCTTCTGGTTTTGCCAACCATATGGACAGTAGCAACTTGGTTGGGTGCTTCTTTTTCGACCCATTTTTGAGAGACCTGGAGCGTGGAGTGCTGAGCTCTTTGCTTCTCTAGTCTCTTTTGCCGATACGCCGCGCGGCGACGCATACGACGAGCGATTTGAGCTTCAGTTAGCTCGGGCTGTGCTCTAGCCACGAAGGAGGTGGTCCCTCGCGCGCAGCAGCCGAGCTTGTCTTCTTTGTAATTTGGCAAGGACAGGATCTGGATGCGGTCCTTAGCCTGTCGCAGCGAAGCTTTAAATTTGGCGAGCTCGGCCCCTGTTGAGATGAAGGGCCGAGTTGCAGGAATACAGGCCTTGACAGTTCTCGCTGAGGCCTGATGATGCACGACTTGATCTTGGGCTTATAGGAATAAGCCGGCTCGTGCTGGTGGATTTTGTTTGGTGGAGGGCTGGTTTCTCCTCTTTCGTGTACGAGAGAGGGTAGAACCGGTTCTCCTTGAGCGGGGCCAGGTATGCTGGCCTTGCAGATCTTTGGGACCTTCTTTGTTTTGGAGAAGGTCTTGGAGACCAAGTCTTGAGGTAGACCTGGTTTCTTGCAGGCTGAGGTTTCGCGAGGTTGTCGCGGGCTTCAGTCTTCTTGGCGGTTGCCCTTGGTGTCACGGTAGTGACGCCCAGGGGCGGTTCTCTGCTTCTTGGCAGGAGTTGTTTCTTCTGCGGGAAGTGAAAGGTCCAGCGACCGAAGACGATGGACCGGGAGAGGAGGTCGACCCGGTGTCCCTGTG
>QPKB01001340.1:0-10976 GCA_003546025.1 Camphora micrantha
ATTTGGTGTGGGCTTGGGTTAAGTGATATAAAGCCCAGCCTGTCCTAGGTATAATATATTGATAAAGTTGTGTAAAGAATTGCTAGAATCCTTAAACCAACTAATAAAGGCTTGGTTTGGCCCAGATCGATTGACTAAATGGATGTGCTTAATTAGTCCTAACATTTACGGCCCATCTCAGGATTGGGCTGGATTTTAGCGGCACATGAACGCCCCTGTTTGTGTGGGGAGAGGGAGAGAGCGGACATGGGTACATCAGTTTAAATACATTGCTGGACTATCAAACTCGTGGGCCCAAGATGACGGCCGAAGAGTTGATAACTTGTCGAGTCGAGCCAACCTTGTTCGTGACATCCTTCTCTTTTGGTCTGCCTTCAAGCACGCTCTGACTCGACCGGGTTCATGTTCATGAGTGGAGTCGACTCGATGGTATTAATATGTAGTAAATTATAAGGATGAATTGTAAATCTTTTATTCTTAGTTTATGGAGTTCTGAATGCTGATTGTAGTTTTGTTGTGCAGCATAAAGTGAGTCGTAATTTTTTGAGTTCATTTTTTTTTTTGAAGTCTTCAACTCTTCTTCAACTACTCTTAGTTCTTGGGCAACTGGGCACGACCCACCGCCTAATTCATCGTGGGGCTTAAGCCCACACCTAATTCTCGCCAAAATAATTAAATGGACTAGGTTTGGACTTTTTCCTCCATGGGCTGGATTTGGTTCTGAATATTTTAGGTTCAATAGCTAAACACATTCAAACATGGACATACTTGTAACAGCCCTATTCTGGACACATGAAACACCATTTCAAGCGACCCATTAAAGGCATTTAAACACAAACACAACCCAAACCCATGAGTTTTTCACAGGTGGAAATATTAGGCAAGTTTGTGTACAGGCAATTTCATGGAAAAGGTGAAACTGACATATCAACAATGGCAAAGGTGAACTGACAATTGAAGAAATTTTTTCTGCAGAAGTTATAAATTCATATTTGGTGCAATCTTTTTTTTTCTCTTACGATAAATTGGTGCTCATGTTGTTTGGTACGCTGCAGATTTTCTTATTGAAAAGTAGTTATTTAAGAGAGGGACTGAGGAATGAAATAAAAGAGGGGAGAAGTTTTAAGTAGTATTAAAGAGCAGGACCGCGGAATGAAATTAATAAAGAGGGGAGAGAATTTTCTACGGAAATGGACTTCTAAATACAACCCTCCCATAGCGAACTCTATTTTCAGGTTATTTAAGGAAAATGCCTAACATGTTGGAAAAAAAGCATTCTTCTGCGTAAAAAACCGTGCCCGGCTCCGCCATTCTAGATGGGGCTGTGCGCGCCTTCGTACCTAGGACCTTGGACATGGCACGATGCCAGGCATGTCGGGAGTTTTGGAAATATCTTAACAAATCCTCAATATAGTTTAAAAGTAATGTATTTAAAAATATTATTTCAAAAAACAGTTTTAATTTTAACCGTCGGCCAGCCCACCGGCACGACACCAACTGAGGCGTGAGTAAATGGTGCGCCCCCCTTTTTTTTTTCTGCTTAACGGAGAGTTCACAACTCTTTGGCGTTGGACTAATCCCTCCGGGCCAAGAAAAGCCGGGTAAAAATCCTGTGGCCCTAGGTGGTAGCACAAGTGGAATCAAGCTTCGTTTCCTGAATGGGGGAACCGAGATCGATACCAAGACCTCTAGCTTCGGAAGAGGAGGAGTCGTGGTCTTGACCACTCGGCCAACATCAACCCCTTGGGGTTAATGGTGCCCGTTTGACAGCCAGACGGTCATGTTTGTGTGACCTGCTACACTGGTAAGGACATTCTTAGATGGAGAATGATATCCTTATTAGACAATTTTGAAGATGATCACAAAGTATCTCATATTAAAATTTAAAGCATTCCTAATTTTGGGATTTTGAATTTCTGAACTCCAACATCCAAAATTCCAACCAAAGATCATTTGAGACATTTTTGTAGCTGGAACTTTAGAATTTGGCATCTGAAATGTCAAGGACATGCCATCACATATATCATAAATTCCGGACTCACCATATTATTGTAAACAATCTAGAAAAGAAAAGATGTAGTATAGAAAATCTTTTCTCCTTTTTACTCTTTTTAATAGAACAGTATTTATACAAGAACGTGCATCTGCCAGAGGCACTGGCGAACCTATGTATAGGCCAAGGGGGTCCATGGCCTCCCTTAAGTTTTTAAAATGTTATTTTTTACCACTTGAATTTTTGTAATTTTTTATTTTGCCCCTTATAATTTTAAAATCTTCTTTTAATAATTTTCATTTCGGCCCCACCCCCTGTTCCATTTTCTGGTTCCGCCTCTGGCTAGAGGTTTCAATGTTTGGCTTCTGAGGACTAATTTTCACCAGCAATGTGAAGTAGTCGAGGAATCTCACCATTAGCTCCTCAGTCCTCAATCCTCATCTAGCCATTTACTCATTCGGCCCAACCAATTATTTGACCGTAGGCAGAGTCCCTCCTAGGAAATTTACGAGGGAGAGAATTTTTTTAGGGGTGTAAAAAAAAAACCCATAAAACGTCTAACAAAACCGACGGTTAATAACCGTGTTTTACAGTTCGGTTATGGTTATTGTTATTAAAATCGAAAAACCGTGCTTCACGGTTTAGTTACGGTTTTCGATCTCCACTCATGATTTAATTGAACTGAACTTTAATATAATGTTTGTTAACCATTTTTCCAAAACACATGATTAACCAACCATTACACTAATAAAAAAAATTAAAAGCCTAGATGTTTTGTAGTATCATTTTACTTTTGGTTGTATTTTTTCTTGAAAAATGATAGTGTTGTTTTGTTTAGTATGTGAAAAATATAGATTTTCTTTTCAAGTGACAATTAACCGTAATAACTGTGTAATACGATTAACTACGTCCGATTTTTAACGATTTTTTAGATAGATTATAGTTACTATTTTTAAAGTTAAAAATCTAAAATACAATTTGATTAACGGTTTTTTCAAAAGAACGATTAACCAATCCGTTACACCTAAAATTTATTATTCATACTTCACTGCATAGGCCCACAAAGAAGCATATGAAGTTTCTCCATGATTCTGATAATCATATGTGGACTTATGGAATGGGCATGTCGTAAAGGCCAAGCTTTGAGTGGGACACATTTGGTAAGTCATCACCATCAGTGTATGGGACCAATCCACTTGATAGAGAAGAATCACGTGTGCGACCGACCAGGCGAGTACAGACGAAACGAGAAGGATGTCAAACTGACTAGGTCGGCTGACTGACTTTTCCATTTGGTTGCCATTGGTCCATCGAGAGAAAATGTGAACGCGGTATTATCACTGATGAAATTGTCTGTTATCAATTCCTAGTAAATCATGTGGCCATATGTAAAGAAAAAGTAAAAGTAAGGGGATTATCCATTCTTTTAACTTGATCATAATCCTGATGAAGCTTTACATTACTTTTACTTAACTAGGAATTGAACACAAGCATAAATTCTTTTTAAAAGTAAGGGGGATTATCCAAACTTTCTAGGGGGCCATGGCCTCCTGTCCTCTCCCTAGTCCCCCTCGTTAAGATAATCAATTGAAAAGTTTGTGTAATTAAACGTCCTTAAATACTAGAAACAATATCAATTATTATAAATCATTTTTGGCGTTGGCTATGTTGTGGATTTTTGACTTTAGCATTGCACTCGTTAATCCTCTCACTATGATTGTTTTACCGAATTCTTTTAAAAAAAAAAAAAACCACTATGGTGTTACCTTTGTCAAACCCTGTCCAATGCATGCAAACATAAGAGATGTTGAAATAATTATTTGGAATGTTACGATATTAGGAATTATTTTTCTTGTTGCATTAAATACAGTATCAATCGGGATAGGTCCTGGCCCTCAGGAAGTTAGATATATATATAAATTAATATATAAATAAAATAATAAAAAAATGATACCGGATTCAAATCCCCACTAACACCAAATGTGCTCTACTAATTTTGGGTCAGAATCAAATTCTTTTGTGTTTGGTTTGATTCTGGGAAGAAAGAACAATTCTTTAAAAATAAATTTTTAAAAATGAATGTAGAAAAAGTAGAATTGAAATGTTGTTGGGTGAAAAAACATATCCAATGAATTTAATATAATGTAATATCAATATTAGTACAATTGAGAAAAAATGAGTTCTTATGTGGAAAACTTCCAAGTAATATGAACTCAAAAGACTTGGAAGTCAGCAAATCAATTAAAGATGTGAAAATCTTATGGAAAACTTGATAAGATCGAGTGATATCAACATGAAAGACTTAGAAAGTCTACAAATCACATGCTTGAAGACAAATTTTGATGGGGATTGATGTACATTTATAAGCACGAAATTTCCACACGGCAGGGCCAAGGCAACGTGTATATGTTCGCTTGAGGATCTGTCAATTTCAAGACCCTACATGATGGTTCCAGCCAGCACCATACATGTATTGGAGAGATGGCCCATCCACATCTGAATTTGATTCAAAGTTTAAGGCTTGATTATTGAACATGCTACACTTGGAGGACAGGATTTGGTCCCCAATTGGGAATTGCACATGAGTGTATTTTGGATCCAAGATCCTACAAGCCCCTTGATAAAGATTTTTGAAGTGAAGAAGCTGTTAGAATTGAGGTTTTTTTTTTTTTTTTTTTTTTTAATATGTGATCAATTTGATTGGAGTCCAACTTCTATAATGATTGAGATTTTAACAGCGCCCTAACAAGAGGAGAAATTTGTTTGAATTAATGATTTGGATTTTTCTAAGCAACCCCTCCAAAGACGCCATTTCATTTTCCCCATGATTCTGTAATGAAAGATCTGGCTGGACTCAATATCAGCATCCCAACAAGTTATCCCAGGACTAGCAGCATCGGTTTTATATACATAAACATATACCCTGAGCATCATCAAATTTTCTTGAGCTCACCAGACCTTGACTATCCTCACCAGGACGCAATAGAGTTAACCCAACCCACTTGTATGGAATGAAATGGCATGTCCAAACGCCAAGGTTGAGTTGGTAAATGCGTGGGACCAATCAATGTAAGTCATACCATAAACGTTGGGACCAAGGTTGGTTTTGGAGACCAATTCTAAAACTCGTATCTTCCAAAAAAATAAAAAAAATTCTTAGATTCTATCCAAGCAAACCTAATATTGGAAAATTCTTAAAGCTCAACTTTCTTGAAAAAAAGAAAAAGTCAAGTATATAAAATGCAGCTTGATAATAACTAGCCATAAAGCCCAGTACAAAGCCGAGCTCAATTAGAAAACACAAAAAGGGCACATGAATGCCATAATAAAATTCAAATAGGAAAAACATAATGATTTTAATATAATGTTAATATCTTATATTAGTACAATTGAGAAAAAAAGAGTCCTTACAATTACAATTGAGAATAAAAAAAGGAGTCCTATTGTGGAAAACTTTGAGAAGTTCCAAGTTATGTAAACCTCGAAGACTTGGAAGTCAGCAAACCAATGAAGAGTATAAAAGGAGTCCTATCTATGGAAAACTTAAAAGATTCCAAGTGATGTGAACCTCAAAGATTTGGAAGTCAGCAAACCATTAAAGATGTAGAAAAAGAAATCTCTTGTGGAATAAAACTTAAGAAGATTGAATCGATATTCAACATTGAAGACTTATGAACAGTCTACCAAATCACATGAGAGGTCGTTGTCCGCCATTAATAATAGTTTGAGCAAAATTTTCATGTATGAAAAATGCGCCGGGCTAGTAAAATGTAGTGACATTTTCTAATAATTCAAGCAAAAAACGAAACTTTCTTGTGACAATGTGCCCATGCCCTTAGATATCTGTCTACGATTCTATACATGAGTTCATTCATACAAAGGATTTGGAAAGAATGATCTTGATATAAAACTAGAATATATGGTTCACGTCCAAACTGCAACTTTTCAAACCACGATAATTCTTGCTCTAATTGAGATGGACTATGTAGAACGCATAATAACGATCACGAAAGCGATCTAGAGGAGACGGCCCCTTTATTAAGTGTTTAGAAGCTATTAGTTTCTCATTCGGAGGTTCAGGCTTGACCTGACCTCCCCCTTCGTTGCATGTGTAAGTTCCCATTAACTCGCATGTGCAAGGCTCTCCAAACATGCAAGTGTTCCATACTGGGACCTATGATTTTGAAGGTTCCACAGTTTAAATTTTTCCACACAAAGAACAAAGAAAGAAAAGTTCTCTTATAAAGACAAAAAAAAAAAAAAAAAGAAAGGTCACAATCAAGAAATTTCAGTATAATTTACTATTCCAGAAAAAAAAAAACAGAAATTTGCTTAAGATATTCACTTGTGCAGTGCGAAAGTTTTGTGAAAAAGAAAGTTTGGCAAAATTTGAGATGGATGGGAGACGGTTAGATTTATAATGTCGTCTGTGGAAAAATTTATAAGGTGGGGATGCAAAACGCTCATAAATACTTAAACATTCTTGTTACATAGTCTATGAGTATCTCATACTGGTAAACTTTTAATATTTCATATATTTAAATACATCCACCGTAGCATTTTATTAATGATAACCTCAAAATGTAGAGAAGGCAATATAAGCGAGTTTAGATAAATTAATTGATTCAAATTATTATCCTTTTCATCTGTAAAAAGACTTGCTTCATTAACAATTCCACAATTTTGTTTGCAATCGAGCAAACTCGCAAGTTTATGAATGGAAATAACCTTGTAAGATTTATCCGTGCAAGCACAAACTGTTATGAACGTTAATACCACTAGAAACATTATCAATATTATAATAGGCATTTTTGGCATTGGCTATGTAATCGCTGATGTTTGACTAAACGCATTGCACCTCCATATCTTCTCAACTATGATTGTTTACCTAATTACCTAAAAAAAAAAAATTATTATTGTTTACCTTGTTTACCATGTACATTATAAATATAAGAGATTGTTGAAAGAATTATTTAGAAATGTAGATACCTTGGGGTTTTTTTTCTTGTTGAATGTTAATATCACAGTATCAACCAAGGGTAAGTCCTAGGCCCTCAACGCTCCTATATATATATGAAAGAAAAATGATTCAGATTCAAATCCCCACTAGGACCAATGGCTCTACTAATTCTGGTCAATTCAACAGTTTTAAAGTAATGAATAAAACACTTAATAAATAAAAATTCTAAACTAGTACTTAAGAATATATGCTTTTGTGTTTTGTTGATTTTGGAGAGAAGATAAGGTGAAACGATCTAGCTTTTAAAGAATAAATTAAAACAAGGATGAAGAAAAAGTAGAATTGAATTGTTGATTTGGTCTGATTTTGGAGACCAATTCTAAAAACTAGTATCTTCCAGAAAAAAAATTCTCTTGATTAATCCAAGCAAACCTAATTTGAAAAACTGTTAATACTCAACTTTGTTGGTAAAAAGAAAAGTCAAGGATAAAAATGTGGCTTCAATTCCATAAAGCCCAATACAAAGCCGAGCTCTAATTAGAAAACACAAAAAGGCACATGAATGCCATAATACAATTCGAATAGGGAAAACATAATGAATTTAATATAATGTTAATATAAATATTAGTACAATTGAGAAAAAAAGAGTCCTTACAAATTACAATTGAGAAAAAAGGAATCCTCTTGTGGAAAATTGAGAAGATTTCAAGTGATGTCAACCTCAAAGATTTGGAAGTCAGCAAACTAATTAAAGATATAATTAGAAATAAGAAATCCTCTTGTGAAAAACTTAAGAAGATAGAGTGATATCAACATGGAAGACACAGAAAGTCTACAAATCAGATGGCGGTCCTGTCTATCCATTAATAATAGTTAGGAGACAAATTTTGATGGGGAATGACCATTTCAATGTAAGGAAATGTACAATATTACAGGGAGAAATTGTCCACTGTGCAGGGCCAAGGCATACGCTTCCTAGACCAACATGTATATTGTTCGCTCGTGGATCTGTCAATTATCAAAACCCAAAATACATGCTATTGGAGAGATGGGCCAACATCCACAACTGAATTTTGAGCACCAAAAAAATTAGGCTGCTTGATTATCTGAACATGCGACACTTGGAGCGACAGGCTTTGGTCCCCAATTGGAATGGTATACAGTGTCATTTGGATCCAAGATCCTACAAGCCTTACCTTGATGTAAGTTCTTTGACCGCGTAGCATTGATTTTGTTTACTATGGGCCCAGCTTCTATTTGAGTGAGATTATTGCGAGACCCATATGAGAGGCCGAAGAGAAAAGAATTTTTCAGATCAACTATTTGGAAATTACCTAAATAAGGCCCCACCCAAAGAGCATCGTCATCAATTATATATCATATACCTAAGCATGCTAAATCTTCTTAAGCCCAGACCTTTGATGTAAAATTCCTTCACCAGGCATGCAATACTAGATAAACGTGGGAGGACCAATCCCGCTATATGGAGCAGAATCACCTGCGGACGGACCAGGGCGCGATGAAAGTGACTATTTCCATCACAGTTGCAGTGATGCTGACATCACATCCCTCCTTTGTTTCCAAATGTTGTCATCTTTGGGCCCCATGAAATGACGTTTGACGGTCCAACCATGGATTTAGAGTGTATATATCTTTGATACGGCAACAGAGAACTTGACCATCAATCACTGGCCCTGTATCTCTCACTATAAATACCAAGTCATATTTCCACTAAATCTCTCATCACACATCTCATATCGGTCTGTGTTTGAAACCAATCAATCTGAGAGCTCTGCTCATGGATCGCCTATTACTCCCCTTTCACTAAAACCTCATGTTGTTGTTATACTACTCTCTCTTCTTGCCGTTATGTCACTGCCAAACTGCGCCTTTTGATCTCTCAAACACTGTCTTTGGCTGTCAACAACAATGGTTCCTCGTATCAATGCTGCCTTTCATCCACGATGAATTGCGCCTTACTTCAACTCAAGCATGGGTTTTCTATAGTCCCGGTATCTGTAATAATGCTTCTTCAAGGCTCGATTCTTGGAATCCGGACACCGATTGTTGCTCTTGGGAAGGCATCACTTGTGATGAGGCCATGGGTCATGTGATTGGACTCGATCTCGGCAATTGGCATTTCGATGACGGTAGTAGATTAAAGGTCGAATAGACTCCAGCCTCTTCCAACTTCGTAGCCTGCAGAAACTCAACCTGAGTTGGAATACTTCTATCCCAACCCAATACCCTTGGATTCAGCCTCCTCACCAATTTGACCCATTTGGACCTTTCTCACTCATTGTTTCAAGGCCAAATCCCGTTGGAGATATCAATTGACCAAGCTCATTTCCTTGGATCTATCTAGTATTATATTTGAACTTGGAAACTCAAGCCTTCCAAAGTTCATCCAAAACTTATCCAACCTTAGACAACTGTCTCTTGACAGAGTACAAATATCGGAGCATGGTGAAAAGTGGGCCCAGGCCTTATCTATTGCACTTCCAAATCTCCAAAAATTGAGCTTGGGTTATTGTGGTCTAAGAGGACCCATTGACCCCTCTCTTTTCCAGCTTCCTTTTCTATCTCAAATCTCATTGGCAGGAAACAATATCTCAACTGTTGTGCCTGATTTCTTGGGTAATGCCTCTACTTTGACATCTCTTTCTCTCCGTGATTGCGGTTTATATGGAGAATTTCCTAGCAGCATTTTCTTGTTGCCACTCCTACGAAGGCTTGACATTTCATACAATCCAAATCTTACCATTCATTTGCTGGAGTTTCCTCGAGACAGTGCTTTGCAATACTTGCTCCTAGGCAACACCAGCATCCATGAGAAACTATTGGATTCGATTGATAATCTCAAGTTTTTAAAGGGATTATCACTTCATAATTGCAATCTTTCTGGCTCATTACCTTCTTCAATTGCAAACCTTTTCCACCTTGAGACTTTAATTCTTGCATCTAACAATTTCAGCGGTATGATCCCTTTCTCTTATGCAAATGAGCTCCGACATCTCACTAATCTCTATTTATCTAGTAATTCACTTCAAGGTTCTATTCCTAGGTCATTCTTTGAACTCCCAAAACTAGAATTTCTTCTTCTTTCTAACGATAACTTTTCTGGCAATGTAGGGTTACATATGTTCCAAAACATGAAGAACCTTTGGTATCTTAGTCTCTCAAATAATAACTTGTCGTTCATTAGTGGCAACTATAGTTCTCATCTCATCTCCTCATCTCCAATTTCTTATTTGGGACTGCGTTCATGCAACATTAGCGAATTCCCAGACATCCTTCAAAATCTTAATTACCTACATTTTCTAGATTTGTCAAACAATAGAATCCAAGGAGAAATACCCAACTGGATATGGAAGGTGGGAAATTGGACTCTAAGGACCCTGAATCTTTCTAGCAACTTCTTGGAGAGTTTTGAGCATCCACTGCCTGAGTTTTCATCATTAAGTCACCTAAGTACTGTTGATCTTCATTCCAATAGAATACGAGGGTCACTTCCGGTCTTTCCACCTCAAGTCTATTTCCAAGACTATTCAAACAATAATTTCTCATCAGTCATTCCAGCTACCATAAATTTCACTCTCAGTGTGTTCGTTTTCCTTTCAAATAACAATGTCGGTGGAGAAATTCCTTTATCAATTTGTGATGCACGCTATCTTGAAATCCTTGATCTGTCTAACAACAAATTCAGTGGAAAACTTCCAACTTGTCTAGGTGAAATTGGCAGCTCTTTCAAGATATTGAATTTGCGAAGAAATGCTCTCCAAGGCAATGTACCTGAAATGTTTAAAAAAGATTGTGGTTTGAGGACACTCAATCTTGACAGCAACCAATTAGAAGGGCCAATACCGACATCACTAGCGAATTGCAAGATGTTGGAGGTCTTAGACCTTGGAAACAATGTTCTAAATGGCACCTTCCCATTTTGGTTAGAGAATTTATCCGATTTGCGCATTTTGGTCTTGAGATCCAACAAATTTCATGGTCCCATTGGTCATTTCCATACTA